>VXAC01000238.1:164190-271129 GCA_013399225.1 Rhipidura dahli | reverse complement strand
AAAAAAAAAAAAAAAAAAAAAAAAATTAGGTTCCACTTTCACAGTATCACAGAATTAACTAGGTTGAAAAAGACCTTCAACCTAACACCTATAACCTAACCTATAACCTAACACCACTACATCAACTAGGCCATGGCAATGAGTGCCACATCCAGTCCTTCCTTAAACACCTCCAGGGATGGTGACTCCCCCACTGGTGTGGGCATCCCATTCCAGCGCCCAGTCACTCTTTCTGTGAAATTTTTTTTTTCCTGATGACCAGCCTAAACTTCCCTGACACTTTAAGTTTGCCTAATTAGTTTTGGCAATCCTATCAGCTAACAAGGCTTCTACATTAAGTTTTAAAATAAAGTGAAGAAAATTGGAGAACCTATTTCAAGGAGCAACATGCTCTACAAAAATCATTCCTGTTCTCCAGAGAACACAAACTACTGCTTCTGCTTTGTTTTCCAGGTTGATCTAGCAGAAGATGACTGAAGAGATGGAAATGAGATTTTCATCTCTGCTGTGGGAACAATGCACACAATATGCTGAGGCAGCTCTGATAGCAGTTTCTGCTGTAACAGTTGGAAAAAGAGAACAGCTTTGGTCTAAATTGTTACTCAGTTAATCAGCCACCACACCAACAGATTAATAATTACAACTCTGTAGCTCTCATGGGGAAGAAAAACAAGTGTATGGGTAGTCAGGTTGCAATCCTGACTGGTTGCAGGTAACATAATGTTCTGAGGAAAACAGTGTAAAATTGTGGTTATGCTCCAGATTCCAGTACCAGTCCAAATCCATCACATCTCACTAGGCATGACTCTGAAATCATGGCCAGGGTATAGGAGTTATTACCAGTGTACTGCTCCAAGCTGAGGCATTACTGAATCAAGAGTTCCACTTTAACAAGGAGAGAAACAGTTGAAATATTTATGCTGAATTGCAAAAGAAGAAAAGCTAAACTGGGAGGACAAGTAAACTGTTGTAAGCAAATGGTACAGAGAACAAAACACACCTCTGAATCCCCCTCTCCTGAGATAAGACACCCCAAAAAGCATTTGGGTCTCAAATACGCCAATGTGAAGCAAGCTTTTCCTTTTATACATACCTAGTAGGCACACTACAAAAGCTGACATGGATTCTGCAAAACCTCTTCTTCCTGTGCCCTCGCAGTCTCCCAGAATCGTGTACATTAAATTCAAATGGAGAATATTGCCCATTTGGTGACACAGTCAGTTCATCTCTGCTGACAGCTCATGCAGCACCCAATCCCCAAGCAAGCGGAGAAGCTCAACTAGACAACTAAGCAGCCAGACTGCTGCTTCACAGAGGTACACCTGCAGAGGTGACAGCTCTTCTCCCTGGCCTCCACAGACATTTTGACAAGTTAATCTATCTAAAGGGCAGCTCATTTAAACCATGTGCAGGTACTGGGGAAGGCTGTGAAAACCACGCAGGGGCTTCCTTTCCCCTGCCCTCTGCTGCCATCAGATGCAGCCTGCAAGACTTAGTGCCCGCAACACCTACTGGTGTGCAGGAGACACACTACAGCACACTGCAGCCTCAAGTGTTTCACGCACTTTCGAGCAGCAGTCACCACTGCAGGCTACAGCTTCTAGTCCCCAGTGGACTGAATCTCCCATGGGAAGGTATTTTAGTGTCTCTCTTTATGTTTTAATAATTTATAAATTACCAAAAGACACCAAAGATGTTTCCCAACTGCACCTTATTATTCATTCCACAGGAAAAACCTGTATGAATGTCGTCAGCTGCACACTGCGAAATGTAGGAAAAAAATAAATTGATGAAATCCTCTGAGAAAAAAGTAAGACACTCTTGGTTCTACGTCTTTTCCTTGCTCTCCCCCGTTTTTTAATTTGATGGCTGATGCTTTTTAATTTGCTTTATGCTTAAATAATTTTTACACTGAACTTATTCCAGTCCTTACTGGAAAACTAATATAGTTAAAAAAAAAAAAAGAAAAAGGCATTCTTGTCGCACACCTTTCCACATATTTCTTAGCTTGACATAGCCTTTACACATAAAACGGCATAGCAAAGGCAATTTCTACAGAGATGTTTCAAAATCTGCTGCTGATGCCAGAATGTAAAAATGCACCATCCATGTCACAGCCCTCATGAAAATGCATTTTCAATTTTCTTACAGAAGTCACTGTGAAAGGAAGCCATCAGAGCTTAGGTAACACCATCACTTACAGAAGTGTTTAATGCTGTTAGTTTTGCAGGCAGACTTAGCTATGATGGTCTCAGCAAGCCCTATGTCTGAAAAAAGAAATGCCAGCATTATAGTAAAAAGATTACATTCCTAAGATACTGCAATCTAAAGCAACGTCTGTGAGTTTAATGCAAAACAGGTCTGGGATATTTACCCAACTTTATAACCTTAAAACTTCCAAGCTCTTTTCTGTTATACATTAAAGGTACAACCTTAATTTTTCAGCTTATCTTCTAGATGCATCCCAAATAACAATAACCAGGTGGCATGTCAGAGATCTGCACACAGGAAAGGTTTTACAGTGCCAAGGTACTGTTAAGCAGTGTTCAGTCAGTTCATAAATCATAAAAAAAAAAAAAAAAAATTGTACAAATTGACAAAACAACAAATTAACAGCTGCTGTGAGACAACTGTAGCCCAAGACACTGATACTGAGTCAAACAGCATGTGATGAAACACCAAAGGTCTGTTGAGAAGACAATTCATGAAGTGGGATATGAAATTGTTTAACAAGGTGCAAACTTACCATTCCCACAGGAAGGTAAACCGACCATTTATTAAGCATACAGATTAAAGTCATGGGTGTTGCTTCAGAAAAGCAGCACTGTCTAAATCTCAAAACATACTGCGTAAGAATTTTAAAATTTAATAAAGTTTTGTAATATTTGTGCTGTGGATTGATTTGTCCTGGAAGATGCAGAGCTTTTCCTTTCAAGGCTACCAATTAAACCATTCTCACATTTTAAAAACTAACATTTTATCTGTCCACAGCCATAATTAAGAGCCACTTACCAACTTCAGCTGGTTATAAAACACAAGTGTATGAAAAATTGCTATTTGACATTTGTGTTCTTGTAAGAACAGAAAATTAACAACCCAAGTAAAGTCCATTATAAGATGCTGACATGCTGTAATTTAAAAGCTGACATTTGTAGTTCTGGGCAAACATGGTATTGAGCACAAAGCACATTCCTAGGCAGGCTCATTCTGCTCTGGATGCTGCTCACCTCCATGCCTCTCCTGACTACCAGGCCAGACCACCCCAGGGCACCATGGCTGATGCAATCATGCAAATGATGCAAAAAAACCTCACCCAAGAATAAATTACTCATTTCCATGGGTAAGTCAGTCTCTACTGGGTGACTTCCTCCTCCCAGGGAAAAAAGTCAGGCACAGCAAGGTATATGGGCTTTTGAGCCCTTCTGCTGGGACCAGCACTTGGTGACACCAGCACAGGCAGCCCTCAGGTGCCTGGACAAGCCTGGGGATGGTCTTTTTCAGACTCACTCTGCAGGTGCCTTGGGAAGGGGTCTTACTCGATCTGCAGAAGTCCCTGTGAAGTACACTGCATTTTGTATTTTCACTGCATTGCACTTTGTATTTTCCCACCCTTCTGCATGTCTTTCAGTGCAGCTTCAGGCTCCACCAATGAGCAATCTCTAGTGAACGACCTGCAATTATGATTCTTGAAGTTAATGAATCTTTTCTTCCATGGATGTGGGAAACTTTCTTGTACTCCTTCTAAAATAGCATAACCACAGGGAACACGCATTGTATGTGGGTGTTATCAGATACCCATCTTAATATCTCCATGAAATAATAACTCCTTTAAAGTATATTGCCAAGTTCACAGAGCTTTTATGGTCACACTCCTTTTGGTTTTTTTACCAAGACTGGAAATAATCCAGTATGTAAAATCTCTAGCTGCAGACAAACCAAGGTAGAGAGTGATCTTGGCACCATGGACACAGAGAGCCTCCATCTGCAGGTAAAGAACAGTGTTTTGCAGCATTTCTGATCATAAAAGCATTTAAACTGTTGCACAGCCCACTCATTATATTTTAGCTATGTCATCTGTCTGTGAAGCTATGGACATGGAAATACTACTCTAAAGCTGGGGGAGGAGGTGCCAGTAAAACATTTTCGAGCAAAACCAAAACTCTAGAAAAAGCCTGTTCCTACTATACTTTATTCAACAGAGCACACCAGAGAAATTACACAGCAGGTGCATACATCATCAACTCACTGTCTCTCCCCTGAACTAGATGAAATAGTATTTTGTTCAATTAATTTGAAGTTTGCCTCAATTGCCTGTAAAGGTTTTAAAAATTCTGTAATGGGAGAGAAAAGTTCTCCTAGGAAAGTACACAGGAAACCCAATGTTTGCCCATGCACATACAGCAGATAGGTCTCTGGAGAAATGTGAGACTCTGTGGCAGAGTAGAGAGAGACAAACTGGGAGGAAATTTGTGAAGGGAGACTTATTCCTTCCTTTTCCAGAAGGGCAGGAGTACTCCCTGCTTGAAAAAAATTATTTTTCAGAAAAAATGCACCAGTTTGCCACAAGTGCTGTTTGTGCTGTCTCCATGTAACTTTACCTTATGGAAATGAGCCAGTTACAAAGTTGTAAAGTGTTATCCTTAGGCGCGCTTTCAGGTTAAAACACGTGGAATGAGTAAGAGATGAGCAAAAGAACTCACCAACTCCTGCTGAGTTTCCAGACAGCTTGAAACAGATATTTACAATTAAAAAAAGGAAGAGATTCAGCAATTCTGATAAAATAACAATTAAGTTAGAAACTTAATTAAAAATAAGCTTGAGGTTTTTGACTGGATGATGTGGCAATCTATGTATCTGCATCATACATTTACTGATGCCATATCCTTTCTGCGGACACCAGGCACCACATTTAACTCTCTGCCTGTCTCATTTAACCCTTCTGCTCCTTGCAAACACATTTTATCTCACGTTATATTTATCTCAGTCATAGCTGAGGGAAATAAAGTTCCATTACAGCTATGTTGATATAAAGAAGTATCAACAGACACTGAACAAATTTGAACAAATCCAAGCAGAGACCTTCCTTGCACAACTAATTGCTTGCCACCCCCCACCCAGGATGAATTAATATATCCTCACACGCAGGACCTGGAAAGATGCAAAATATCTGCACCAGTTCAGTGTGATTGTTTACATTTGCTGGTTTGTTTGTTTGTTTTTTAACTAAAAAGACTAAAGTTGTAATTGTGAGTAAGAGTGTGATGTGTCAGCCAATTGCCTTGTTTCCCAAAGGGAGCACAACCTCCATCCATGACACAAAGTCCAGTCCTTCCCTGCTTTGAGAGGCATTAGAAGCCCTTCCACAGCTGGGTCACCTTGGCCCCACCTGGGCCATTACTGCATCCCTTGGATGTCAGGTGTTGTTACAGTTCATCCCACTGTTCACCCCTACACCTCCTGACGACTGAAGTCCACAGGCTGACACTGCACCTTCCTTCTTCAGCTCACTACCAAGGCAAATACAATTACAATTTTTAAGAGCAGCATCAGCATCATGTTAAGATGGGCACTGCTGGATGAAAAAAAGCAATTTAAAAATAAAGTCCAGGTCTGTAGTACGATTATCAAACTGTTTAGATCTTTTGGGCTATTGTAACTTCTTTTCCATGGTGGACAATGAAGTTCCTGAATTGTGTAAGGCAAAAGTGAATGATATACTGCCGAAAAGTGTTTTCCAATCTAAATGATTCTATTCTATGAAAGAACCTTCATCCCACTGTTGTTCCTTTTAGCCATGGAAATAAAAATAGTGCCTTTGTTAAGAACTATGCTTATAAATATTTATGATTCCACGTAACACTAACGGACACAAATATAGAACAACACTACTTTTTATAATTATTCAATCTGTGTAATTTCTTCTTTTAAAGAATAAGGTTATATATGAAGACCTGTTTAGATCCATTAAATCACACTTAGTTTAAAACAGCAACTACAAATTGTAATTTGTAACAATCCAAACAAAAACTGGAAAAAAAATGTTGAATTGCTATGGAAAAAATAGCTTTGTCCTCCTGTACACCTCAGATAGATAACATTTCTGTCATAAAATGGAAGTTGTTATTACTGTATGTACTTCACCATTTGAAATAAGATGACAAAAAGAATGACTGACCTGGTCCAGAAAATATGCTAAGTTCAAATCCAATAAAAGTGTGGTTTTTAAACTGCATACACACTGACAGTGAAAGTATCTACCTGATAAACATTCATGTGCAATCCCGATTCACTGAATTCCTTCAGCATGCAAGTGAGCCTAATAAAATCAGTTGCCTATTAACACACTAAAGTGCACTGCTGAATCAGAGCCTCCATTACACAGAACAGTACTTGCAGTGACTCACTCTTGTAAGAGAATGCTGGCATCCTGGTATTGTCTCTGCTCTTGTTCCCCCCACCCAAACATCAGAAAAGTAAAACTTATACAGTACATGGTGACACAGCTAAACCTTTAATGCAGAAAGTGCTGGCTTATACAGGGGTCCTCCAACTTACCTGTGGCTTGGCAGAAGAGATGGAAGGGTCCCCGGACACTAACATGCTGTGCCTGGTCACTTAGGAAAGGTGGCAACAACATGACCTTTACAGGGTCTTTGCTAGACCAAACATCAGGCTGGGTACTGGTGGGTGAAGGAGGTGAATCACTTCCCACACAGGACAAAAAGGAGGTACCAGTAGGAGGGAAAGGTATAGGAGATGAGGCTGTGTGACAGAAGAGGACAGAAAAGAAAGTAAAAGGGTACTAAGGAAAAAAGTTGCAAGAAATACATCACACAATGAAGAAATAATACAAAAAGACAAATGAGTTTTAGAAAGGTAGTAAGACAAAATGTTCCTCTAGTGGCCTAGAGAAGACCACTTTCCTCCTTCACCCACCATGTTTTTCTCCCATCCTTCCCATCTCCCCACCCTGGGTTATATACAACCCATTCAACTGAAGCTGAGAAGCTGCTTCAAATTAATTACAAAGTTTTTATATTCCCCCCAAAGGAAATCTCAAGGAACGCTAGTGCTTGCCAAATGGAAAGCACTGTCATTGTGTCACGTTTCAGAAAAGCCAAGATGTAATACAATTTATTTTAATATTTATTCTGTTATATGTACATAATTAAAAATAGAAAAATAAAACCAAACTGAATCTTATAAAATATAAACCGTTTACACTAAGATGGTCTAAATTATGTTTGCATGAAGGTTCAACACAGAAAAGCAGCCCAGGCATACTGCTATTTACTGTTAAAATGTATTCTACTTCTAGCAATATTTACAGAAAGAAGCAGTGAGAGGAACAATTCTTCAGGACTGTACTGCACACAAAATGCTTTTACAGACAAACAGTGCTGCTGTGAACCAGGCTGAGAACAAATGCACACTTTCACGTTAGCAGGCATGATTCACATAAACAGTTCAAAGGACTGATTGTTTAAGCAGCTCCAGTTTCAAGTCTCCAGTTGCATAGGAGAGTGAAGGTATCATCCAGAAAGGGTGATGCTGCAAGTATTTGTCACAAAAAGAAGCTGAGTTATTTCTGAATCTGAAAAGAAGAAAAAAATCAGCAATGTTTTCTCATCAGGCTGTGTCCTAACAGTCCATTCCAGAGAGTCACTAGCTGATGTTGGAGTTAATTCTTCTTGATTACTGTTTTGCTTCCACAATGCAAGAAATTTCTTTCCGTGTCACTGCTAACTGACAGTTGCTTGCCTGTACTGTTCTATAAACTAAAGAAAAAAAAAAATAATAAATCCAGTTTTGTATAGAAAATAAAATGTGACTATGTCCAGCTGGCTGGCTGGTGGGGGGGAGGAAAAAAAAAAAAAAGAAAAGCATTTGTTTCCTCCTTCCCCATTCCCCACTTACTCCATGTTTTGAACTGATATTGTTGTACCTACATTACTAGAAAGCAGCCAAAGAAAAAAGCTTTTAAACAAGATTATCCCTGAGTCTTACACAAATCAAGGCAATGCTATCCCCATTATACCTTAAAATCTAAGATACTTATAGAGCAGTTAAAAAAATTAACTTTAACCAACTAAAGAGATCTAGTGTGCCAAAACACAAAGCATAAAACTAAAAACAATCACTAGGAGCAAAGAAAAAAAATGTCCCAATCTGGACAAAAGTCTATAATTTACCAATCTGATAAACTAAACTCAATTTCCAATTTGGAATTAAAATGAAACTAGATCTTTTTTTAATGGCAACTAAAAATATGTGTAGACTGAAGTACTTTTTAAAGCCGACTGAATTATAAAGTTACTTTTACTCTATCAAAGAATATGGCCAAAGAACAAGCATAGCTTCACTAGAGCAAAGCACTCACTGGGGAGGAAAATTGGGAATGAACAAGTGGTGATCTGAAACTGGCCATTTGAAAAAAAAAACAGAAAAAACCACAGTACAACACAATATGCTATGGTCTCCAGACAAGTACACCACTTCTCTAATCTGTTGAGATCTGAACAAAAACTGGCTTGCTGTACAGCTGAAGCATGTAACCCCTGCTATGGCTTAGCTGTCACACCCAGGCTCTCCGTGCTCAAATAGCCAGCCGCAGGACCACAGCTCACTTCCGCCACTGAGAGGGACACCGGGGCCTTCACTCCCCCTCCGCATCCGAGTCAGCGTACTTGAGCTCGCACTTGACATCGAAGGGCTTGTCCCTGGCCTCGCGGGACGCCTGCGAGTCCCCTGCCTGCAGCTGGCTGTTCCCGCAGTCAGGCTCGGTCTCGTAGCCGGTGTCATGTGCAGGCTTGGGCTGCTCCCCACTCTGGTGGCTGACACTGCCCTGCTCCACCAGCGTCTCTTTCACACTTTGCTCGCAATCAGAAAAATCTGACTTTGTCTTCTTCTTACCAAGCAGCATCACAGAGCGAAATTTCAAGCACTGCCCCGGCAAGTAGCCTTTGTAACAGTTGTAGGAGAGCAGGCACAAAAAGAGAATGAAAAAGAAGAGGAAGAGGAACATCAACAGGAAGTTATCATTTGACTTGAGGAACATTGTCTTTTCCGGGACTGCATCAGGAATTGAATTGAAGAGCTCCGTGTTGGAGGCTACACTTGTTAGGACAGGGCCAATGGGCTTTGTTAATATCCTTGCTGTCGTTACTGGTACCATGTGAGTGGTTGAGATGTGAGCAGTGGACCCCTCGGCTGAGACAGCTGATACTTTTGGCACATCACTATTACCTTCTGTTGGTGCGGCTGTCACAGTGGGGCCCACTGTGGTATGCTGCACTTTTTTCAGTTCCAAAACATGCTTAGCCAGCACTTGAGAAAATTTCTTATTTTTCACTTTTTCTTCTGACAAACATTGGTAAACACCACTGTCTCCTTCTGATAAATTGAAGATGAGCAGTGCCTTTTCCAGCAGACGGTACTTGGGACTCTCCACTCTCAGCACATCATCTTTGAACTTCCAAACTACCTGTGCCAGATTGGACTTTTGAGAACACTTGAGTTCTGCTGTGCTCCCATGCTTGAATGTATGCTGTAGGGGATTCTCTCTTACTTTATCTGGAACATCAAAATAAACGTGCAGAGTATCAGCAATGATTCCAGTTTGCTCTAATCTGTACAGCTTCACCAGACTGTGTTACAGTCTTACTGGAAGCATGAAGATTATGGCATTCACCTCACAAGACCAGGTGGACAGCATGCAAGAATCTCAGTGGAATACCAAGCTGCACGTGAAACATCAAGACAAACTAAGAGACAGGACACCTCAACTCTAAGACAGCCTCCACTTCTAGATAAAGTGAGACCTTACTGATCCACAACTGAAAAGTACACCTGAGACAAGTCATTGTTTGGGAAAGATACCGTACTTGGTCTCATTTTATATCCAATCAGTGCATTTTAAGTAAACCAGCAACTACAGAATATCCAAGAGGAAACTGAATTAGGAACTCTCTTCTAAAAAAAAGGATATTTGCACTTAGGGCACACCCACAATGCCACCCTATAACAAAAAAAATAACAAGCAAAGCTCTCAAAGTGGTCCTTTACTAGGATTAGAAATAAAAAGCGAGTACATCAAACTCTTAAGAGCTTTTTCTACTGCAGCTCAAATTTCCTGTAACTGTGCTCCTCTTTATGATCTCCTTGATCTGGTGGCAGCAGGACATACTATAAAGACAGGGCCTGTGGTTATTTGTCATAAAGCACTATGGAAGGTACTCAGCTGCTCTATATCATGTTCTGAGTTCCCCCTCCCCTCCCACCATAAAACTGCTTTTTTTTTTTTTGGAATCATTTAATCTGACCTAGCAGCAATAACCAAGCACTTGTCAAAGCTCACAGAAGAATGTCAAATGCTGCATCAAAGAGACAGAGGCCTCTGCAATAGAAGTACTTCTGGTATTGCTTTCATTCACAAGTCACTGTTGAGGTGCCCCCATTCATTTCAGGGGGTTGTGCACTGCACACTGAAATGTATACAAACACAGACAGTTTTTAAGACAACACGCAGGTCGCATAGATGCTCAAATATTCAAAGCAGAATCCCATACCTACTTAAATGTAAATTAATGTCCAGATAATCACAAAATCAAAGCTGAACTAAACAAAACTCTTTCACCACGCCAGCTAGACATATGAAGGAGCTCTTCAAAGACTAACTCACCAGAACAAGAAGATGCATCTCCACCTATATTTTGTATCCAGTTCCTGTAAAATGAAGTCCAACCATTACAACTTCAAATCTTGTTTCCTAAAGTCTGCCCATCCCTTTGTACTTAATAAAAGTCATCTAAACAGAACTAACAGACATAAATGGATAGGGAAAAGTCTTTATCTGAAAACATGCAATTATTAAAATTCCAATCATCAGCAAGGGATGATTAAATACTGATTTTAAATGAAAGGTAGCCAAAGGATACTATTACCTTTCCATTTCACCTTCTTTAAAAATATCAGTGCAGGAAGCTTCAAGGGGTTTCCAAGCACAGTAAGGATCCCTTGCTAAAACACAGTCAACACAAGTCGTGTACTTGTCACAAAATGCCACTGGAGACTGCACCACACCAGAATTTGAACCAGCAAAGAGGTATCTTCTGCCCTAAAGAAAACAAAGCACAACAACAACAAAAAAAATCACAGCCAATACTTTCTCAAACCTGAACAATCCAATTTGTGGAACAATTTAAGTATTATTAAATAGCTGCACACATACAGGCATTTTGTAAAAAGTGGTGCCTGAGGAGAGTAAGCATTTGATTAGCTTTTATTTCTAGAGTTACCCTGAAAATATTACAGCAGTGCTGAAAGTGCAAAAAGACAATAAAAACTCAAAGAAGTATGTGGAAAGTAATGTCTAATGTAAAGTAATGATTTCACGTCTTAGGTTACAAACTAAGATGTAACCAAAAGTATTGATTCAATCACCATTTGTTAAAACCAGGTGGGGCAGGGTTCTTTATCTCTTCCATGACACATCCCTGATAACTCCCTCTGGAGATATCTTCTGTTAATCCAACCTCACTGCATGGCTCATAAAACCACATCAGCCCATTGTGAGATGCTCTGCCCAGGGGGAGGAACCAAGCATTCCTTCCTGGATGTAATCTGAGGTTTGGATGGTGGTCTGGCTACCACAGGTAGCCCTATACTTACCGGGTTCCCAGGGAGCAGGAGCTACGTAACCACCCCTGGACCTTCAGAGGAAGACCAGACCCCTCTACAGGATCACCACTTCAGCAGAACCACACCTGTCACTGCAAGGGGACTGCAGCCACCCCTCAATTGGACTGCTACCACCCCCTGCCCACCAGGGTGTCAGGTCATACCCTGACTCTGTCAGGTTAAGCCAGTGTTTCTGTATTACTGCCTTGCTGTATCTACCAGTAAGGAACAATTATTGCTATTTCTCATATCTTTGCCTGAAAGCCCCTTAACTTCAAAACTGTAATAATTCAGAGGGAAGGGGGGTACAATTTCCATTACAAAGCAAGCTCCTGCCTTCCTTAACAGACATCTGTCTTTCAAACCGAGACAGATCTTGATACCCAATGTGAGGCTCGAGGGCATCAAGAGAAAAGGGTGAAAAAGGAGTAACAGTTCCTGGGTAACCTGATTTTTGTGTGCTGAATATAGAAACCTCACTAGACAGCACTACGTGGTCTAGCTTACCCTGGTTCAGGTGGCACCCAGTCGTGGCTATATTCCTCCCCTTTGCAGCTCCTTTTCTAAACACGGGTCCCATGACTAAAGCTGCCATAGCTGTTAGCCAGTTTGCACTATGGGTCAATAAGGTGAGGAATTAATGGATTTTTAAATTCCTCTGGAAGGCGGGCACGTGGATAAAGGGCTAATACGTACTAAGTGTATGATTTTGGGGTTATGTTAAAAATGGTATCTTCTGTGAGGAAATGGCACCGGGGGAAGTTTTCTCCCAATACTTTAACCAGTTCTTTGGGCCTACCTCACCAGCATTTGAAGGGTATAAATTTCCTCTGGATACTAACCAAATGTTGCTGATAGGACTACTCTATTCAGAAATACGGTGAGACTGACTTGGGTAACTACCCAGACATCCACCCCCAGAGAGTAGGGGTGCTGTCCCAGAACCTGACAGAACCCCAGAGGCTAGAGATCCTGCCCCAGAGACTAGAGATCCTGCCCCACAGCCTGACACTGTCCAACAGCCCACCTCAGAAATGAACCACCCAGATTTAGTGGGGGCACTGGTGAAAGAGGGGCGTGAGATGTGCCAGGTGCTAAGGGAATACACCTCCCCAGCTAGTAGGAAACCCTCCCCCTGCCCTGAAGGGGAGGAATCTGATGGTGCAGCAGTGGAGCCCACAGATGTTAAAACTGTCCAGGTTCCAGCTGAACCAGAAGGGCAGTCACAGCCAGCAGCAGTTGCCCCTGTGCAGAGGAGGAAGTATAAAACCAAATCAGTACGCCCAGTAAATGATGATGGGGAACCAGGGCCCTCACAACCAGCAGGGGAGCCAGAGCCCGAGATCATTACTGAGTCTCTGTCTTATGACAGCCTCCGTAATATGCGAAAAGACATCGTGCGGCGGGGACGTGAGGCTTACACAACCTGGTTGCTTCGGGTTTGGGATCTTATGGGCCCAGGTGTGCAACTGGATAGTGGTGAGGCAAGGTATCTGGGATCCTTGACCCAGGTGTGGATCAGATATTTTTGAGGGAGGCAGGGCCCCTTTCTCTCTGGGAGCGGCTTTTAATAAGGGTAAGAGAGAGGTTTGTTCATGCTTTATCACACAGTTTTTCCAGAAATATGAACGCAGTAATCCTTCTATGAAGCAAGGCAAGCCTGTGCTGATTACAAAGCTGTAGTTGGCATATGCAGGACTGAGCAGGCAAGGCTTGCTCTGTGCAGAACCTGCTCCTTTTAACCCAAAGCAGCCCTACTGCTTTCAGCTCTCCAGCCAGCCAGTCTTTGCAACCACATGGGCATTACCCTTACAAGAGTAAAATGCTTCTTACGGAAGAACACTGGTAAGTATTCAAAGGAAACAGTACAGGCAAGACACCATAATCAGAATGGCTGTTGAACCATTGCTGCTGGGAATCCCAAATCCCCTGAGTTTGACTCAGAGTCTGATTTTGAGCACCGCAGGAAAAGACCACACTCACTTTAAAAGGCAGGCAGCTTCCGTATTTCACTCATCTGCTTTAGAGCTCAGGAAAAATGATGGCTGTAAGTACTCTGTGGCTTTCCATATCATCAGGCAAAGCCTCAAGAAAGGGACCTGTGCTACAATCCCAAACCACCATGACTGACCCACTACTCCTTTAGAGAGGCTCTGCATAGGAAGATGAATGGCACACCCCCCTCAGCAGTGAGCTGGCTTCATCCTGAGCAGGACACCGAGCATGTTTCTGAGCACCCTACTGCAACTGTCAGGCAAATGAGCTGGATCTAACTACAGAATGGCTTTTCCATGTAGTGCAGCCACTGGCTGAGTAAACAAACCAATGCCACATCCGTTGCAATCAGTGATATGCTGACTGATGTAAACAATGTCAGACATGCTACCCTCCAAAACAGAGCAGCAATTGACTTCCTTTTACTGGTACATGGACATGGTTGCGAGAAATTTGAAGGGCTGTGTTGTATGAACCTGTCTGGTCACTCTGAGTCCGTTCACAAAAGTATACAGAAACTGAAAGATCTAACATCACAAATTCAGGGAGTTGATAGATCCTGGTTAGATGACTTGTTTGGAAAATGGAACACTGCACCTTGGTTAAAAGAGCTCTGCAGGACAGTTTTCTATTTGTTAGCTATAGTGATAGTAGTACTGATGCTCTGGCCTTGTCTAGTTCAGCATGTTCGACTGATGATAAACAAGGCTACTAAAGAGGTGTTTGTGACACAGAAAAGTAAAGCGAGAAAAGAGACCACAGAAAGCTCTCTGGACCTTATAAGTGCAATTATGGAAGAGGGCTTTGAATTAAGGCCTTAGAACAGAACAGACTTGTTCGAACGATTCAGAACAAATAATGATGAATTTTACCTAAATTCTGAAATTAAACCGGACCTTTCACAGCATCACAATTGCTGTTGTGTAGATTAGCACTGCTTAAAGCAAGCAGAAAAAGTGCCTTTAAGTAAAAGAGCTATGAAACGCAAGGTAGTCAATAAATGACAAGGTAAAAAGGGCTTCTTTATGGTGCAATCGAGAGGGGGAATTGTAGGAAACTCAGAAAAAGGTAAAGGGATTTCTAAGAGTGAGAAACAAAAAGCAGGCTTTAAGAATCAAGCAGAAAGATTTTAGGAAACAGCTCCACCTGAGAAAATATTAAAGAAGATACAATTAAAACACTAGCACAAGGACAGGAGAACAAAGAGCCATGGTTTTAGGCCTAGCTGAGAGAACTTTTAGAAGTAGCAAAATGTATGCTTAGCAAGAGATGATAAAGTTAAGCTTAATAGTGGAATATTATGCACTATTGTATAAGGTATAAACAAGCAAGTATTGTTTTAACAAGCGTACATGCAATATAAAAGATTGGTTGTAACAGCTGTCTGTAACCTCTGGAGCAGCTGCTATTAGCTGAGCAGCTTTTAAGAATATTCTGTAACCAGCAAATCGGGGGTTTTTGCCTGTGGCGTGAGCCTGTATAATCTCTGAGGTCTCCAGATAGTTTATGAGGCGAGTAAGTTCACGGAGGGCCTGCCTTGGCTCCCCCATCCTGTTTCATTGCAGCAGCACTGCACCAATCTCAGTACACAGCAACGTACTTGGAGTCATGTCAGTGAGACTGCTAGACTCCAGCAGCCTGAGTATGGTCACAAAATGATGAGCAGACATCCAAGGAAAGATCTGAAGTACAGAAACATTCTTCAAAAATCTCACATTCGAGTGCAGACATTTGGTCTTAACATCCTGAACACCTTGAAGAACTGAAAGAGCATCTTAGGGTTGAATTTGGGTTTTGGGGCTCACTGATGCTCTGTTCTTTCAACTGAGGATGTAAGGAGGTTCTGCCATGAGAACTCAGAATAGGTCAGTCTCTTTAATGCAAGGATCATGAGGAAGTCTCTAGAGGAAGCTGCAAGACCAAGCACAAATTAGTTTGAATCCTTCTTGCATATAAAGTGTGCAAACAACTTTCAAGGAAACTCTTGACACTAGAAAATGCAAGATAAAACAGCTGGTACTGCTGGAAGATGCAGTTTGAAAGACAGTCAAATGAACATTCAAATGCAGTCTTACATCCTGAAATTTGACTTGGATTAGTGCTAGACTATGATGCAGTACTCACAGAAGGAAGTCTACAATGCTGGAGACATCTAACTTCCTAGGAAAGGTTTCCCATTCTGCTCCAAGATTTCCACAGTGCACTAAGCCTTGCTCATCTCTATAGCGCCCTGCTGGGTAACACTGCAACAGTGCAACACTGTGCATAGGTTGTAGTGTCTTGGCATGTTTCCCAGCTCATACATTCAAGACTTCAAGGAACATGCAGTGAGCTGAGCAAACCATTTAAAAAAAATCCAGACACACCTTCCAGTCAAGCAGGAGTTAAGATAATCTACTGTAGGCTCATGTGACTCTGCCCACCACCATCCACATACCATGGGAAGAACCTAGAGACTAGCGAAAAATACATTGAGAGAACTCTGACTCCAGAGAGGGCTAAAGCCCACCATCAGGGTAAAGATTACCCTTCTGTGGTTAATCCACTGCTGTGGGATGCCATGACATATATCACAGTACCAGCTCTGTGATGGACTTCAGTAGCCACTGACTGTGGAGGCAGGAGCTTGCATTTTCAGGCTGGGAAGCAGCACGAATCCCTGCTTGGGTGGTACTGTGACTATACAGCTACCATGACTCTGGCACCTGACCCGACCTCCCACTTCTCATCACTGAAAAGGACCTCTGGTTTTATGGGAATGTTCAGGGCAGCATTACTTCAGTTTTAGGGTTTAGTTTTATGTGTCAATAATTATACTTGCAATATGGAGATTTTCCCTTGCAAAATATACAAACTGTTACTCTCCACTGTGACCACTGCTTCCAATGCAGAAAACAGTGTTTTATTTCAATTCTAAGCTCTGAGAGAAGTTTCTCTGTGAAAAGGCAGTGCATTCCCTATGCAGTCTCTATGCCATGCCTCCTACTGCTCCCTTTCTGGATATCCTTGAGGAACTGTGCATATGGCACCTGGACTCAGAGTGCATAAATTCAGTGCCACTATTTCTACACTAGCCTTCACTACCAAGTGTGTGCTGAAATTGCTACATGATGTGTCTTTGGTATCAGGCATTACATAATGCCCATCTTTTTCTTTGCACTCCCCTGACATGGGCAAATCATAATTGAGGCAGTGTAGGAATGATCCCACAATTAGAAGAATGAGTATTAGCATATTTATTAGAAGAACTATCTAGCATTAGCTTCTATAACAGGGAAAATTCTGAAACTTCCTGTCAAAGCAAGTAACTGAAACTTTCTTTTGCACATTAGGCAAACACTTTTATGTGTGTGTACTACACACACATATAAGTGAGTTGTCAGTGTGATGTATAATACAAAAATAATACAAGCATGTTTACAGAAAACTAAGCACAGATGTTTTAAATCCTGATTTTCATTTGTCTAGCAAAAACATACTCTGTCCTTTTTTTCTATTATAAGCATGAAAGGATAAATAAGTGCGCAGGATGAGCTTGTAAAAAATATGGCAAAAAGCTTTGTTCCACTGAGCTGATCATGTTGACATGCCAAATTTTTTTAAATAGCACACAAAAATAAAAGCTATTTCAAAGTATTCCTCAATCCCTAAGCTGCAGAGCAGTCGGATCACTACGTAGCTACTAAATGCTGGTATTACTCCTAGATGCTTCAAAAGAGGCATTCATTCCTTATGAAACCCAGAAAATC
Organism: Rhipidura dahli; assembly: GCA_013399225.1. Lineage (NCBI taxonomy): Eukaryota > Metazoa > Chordata > Aves > Passeriformes > Rhipiduridae > Rhipidura > Rhipidura dahli. Next base: position 253,706 of record VXAC01000238.1, on the reverse strand, counting down.
TCACTGATGCTACAAGTGACTCTAGGGATAGACAGATACATTCATGGATCTGAAGGTTTGAGTAACTAGGGCTAGAAACCTAATTCATGAACAAACTATACACAGTGATTATCCTCCTCCTGTCACAAAGCCACTCCAGGATTAAACCAAGTAACTGATGAAGGGTACAGGACAGCTGCCAGGTTTAGAGCCTGCAGCAGGTCTTGTGCCATCCAGCCGCAGCTGCAGCTGGTGCCCCAGTGGGCAGACAGGGATTCACCAGAGGTCCTCACCCACAGCTGCAGCAAAATGACTGCTCTCACAACACATCCAGCACACAGGAGTCTGTGAGATTTCAGACAGCGGAAATCAATTAGCTACACAATTATGAGCCTCCATGCTAGAAGACTGTTGTCACTTCTTAGGTCTATTTCCTCAAAACCACACACCATTCCTCTGCTAACCTTAACCCCAGGGATTTTTCCTCACAAATCTGCAGTGGCCACAAGGGGTCAGGATTTTTACATTATTCCATTACTGAAATCTGCTCTCTTTAATCACTTTACAATTTCCAGCTTCTGCACATAGAAACCAAGTGAAGACCTGCATGCCTGTGCTCGCCCAGCCCTTTCCCATGTCCACGTAGCTTCAGAAGTTTGCCACCTACCAAACAGACTGAAATGCAGCAGGCAATATCTGATTACTGCAGCATGGTGAGTTACAAATGCAGCCTTTGGCTCTACACACAGTGATGACCTCTTGTCACAGGGCCACAAAGGGGTACAAAAGTTTTTTTAAAGAACAAAATGAGATGAATGCTGTGATGCTTACACCACTTACTGTTTTGGATGAAAGCAAGAGAGTTTGGACTGGTTCAAAATTTGGAAAAAGCTGTGTTTCTTCAATAATATGCATTCCATTTTCAAAGCTGATAGCTTTGTGCAGGGCTCCTTGATCTGAAACACCAGAACAATATGTTTAAGTAAGATCCTTGAAATAAAAAGGCAGGAAAAAAGCCTGCACAATTGCTACAAGTTGTCTCAATAATCTGCTTGCTGTTCAGCTTTGACTGTGTGTCAAAAGCAATCATTAAACTTTCCATCATCAGGACCTCTGAGCAAGAAGTAACATTTTTTGGTACACAAAATGACCAATTGGGGATTATACTGTGTGGTTTTGCTGAACTCATTGAAGCTTTGCAGTTCTTTTCCCACAATACTTTTTTAAAGCACCAAAGATTGTCCACTTACTGCAGTACCTTACTTTTTTTTTTACACCAGCTGATGTGAAAACACCAGCTAGTGTAAAAACACCAGCTAGTATAAAAGCACTATGAATATGGAAATCAAAAAAGTTTCTCCAAGAAAACTAAAGAATAAGCACATCACCAAAACCGGGTGTTTTGTATAACTCACCTGTACCAATGAACATAACGTCATAGATGGTGCCATTGAGTGCTCTGACTCTGTCAACTACAATCTGTGTGTACTTCACGTCTCGCTTTACTAGCCGAGGTCTGTCTCCCATTGGGGTCACTGAGTCATCCATCAGAGGATGATCTTTAACAAACTGCAATGTTTTGTCTGGCAAATTCAGAGAACTCATGTAGTTGGATGCTCTGGCTTCATTGTTTATGCACTAGAAGGGGGGACAAAGAGGGGGTGAAAAAGAAAAAAAGACAACCAAATTGTATCATTTACTTGTACAAAATAAAGACAATTAACAACAGTTGTATGCATTTTCCTCTCCACATTATTTTGGCCAACAACCACACCTGTACACTATTCTCATTGTAGCAAGGAAGGTCCTCAGGTCTCATAGCACTTTGGCTTCAGGGATATACTAAACCCTGAGTTTTGGATTACACTTCTGTTTGGGTCCAAAACACATTCTAGGAAAATATTCCTTCTGTGCTCTCAAGCATTTTCAGTACTTTTAACTGTCTCTTCTTTCAGCACTAGCAACAATATAAGAAATGTAAGGAAGTAAGAAAAGTTGGGAAGAGACCCAGCACTAGCAAAGTCTGAGTTTGCAGAGCAGTGCACTACATTGGATAGTCATGCTGATTCTACTGTGACAATGCAACGGTTGCTGTATTTTTTTTCATCTGAACTAAGAAGTATATGATGCTGTTAGTGTATACTGAGCTCTATTTCCCAGTGATAAGATTAATGAAGTAATGAAATACAAAACCAGCAAATAACTTAATTCTTAATTTAAAAAACCCAAAACCCAAAGATTTTTATTCCCAGATAAAAAGTTCAGAACACGTCACTTGAGTGTTTTTCTATGAAGTTTTCACAAGAAGTAACCAGGTGAGGGCAGGCAAATGAATCATTAGTGGGTTACTAGTATTCCCTAGTCTGTTTACCCCTAAGCATTAAAAAAAATCATCAGATCCAAGATGACAGAAACTTACCGCACCAGGCCGAGGATTAGGAATTTCCCCATTGTATCGTACCCACTTCGTATGAGACTGTTCTACTGTAGCACTCTGCATGTATTTTCCTTTTGAGAAAACCTCTTCTACAGTAGACAGATTGTACGCACACACTGCTGACAACCCCACATTATTCCTGTAAGTTCAGGAAGAAATTAGGAAAAAAGCCCAACAAAACATAGAAGTAATTTCTATTTTCTTGTAGTAACCAACTGAGATTAAGCGGACTTATCCAGGGAAAGGTTATACCACACTTACAGTTGTGGGGTGAAGACTCCATATATCACTGGTTCCTTCAAAGTCGGAGATTTGAGAATAAAAACATCATTGATAACATTGAAAATTAAATTCTTATCAGGGATGGTACAAATCAGTCTGGCCTTGAGAAAGGAAGTCCATTTTTTCTGCAAGGTCCTTAATCCTCCTTGGTCCCTCTTATGATATTAAAAAAAAAAAAAAAAGGTGTTTGTGAGGAGAACTAGCAGCAATTTTGCATTTAAGAACCATTGCTATATTTGATAATTGAGCTGTAATTAATATTTCCATTTAATATTTCCATTCACTGTGCAATGATGTATGCAATGTACGAAAGGAAACTTGCAAGATTAATTAAAACAATTAAGTATAAATGCTTACAGATTTGCAACCTGACACTGATTTCTATTTCAAACAACAGTCTGAAATATATAATGACAAAATAAATGAAGCTCTCATATTCCACAATATGCCCCTTTTAAAGTGTGCACAAGCTGTCAGTGTCAAGAGTGCCACAATAATAAGCCCCATCTAAACCTGACTCCAGCTCCTTGTTTAATGGAAATCTCAAGGGTACTAACTTCTTATTGATGTTTTGACTTCCCTGTTCGAATACAAAACAGTAAAGTCAAAATAAAACTTTCAACCTCATAAAAATGAAAAGCCAGATAAATTTCCTGTTGGAAAAAAAAAGGAAATGGATACATTCCACTGAAAAAATTTTCATTAAATAAACATTTTCTACTGAAAAGAACTTTCATCAGCAAGACTTTTAACCAGCACTTCCAAGGATGTACTTGAATCAGCTTAACACACTGAGGTTTAAGCACAGCAAGTGTGACAGAATCAGGCTGCTGGTGACCATTTCCCTTCAGGCTCTGGCAGCTGCAGCAGCTTCATAGAAGTCCCATCTGCTACACCACAGTCAAGAAATATTTTGCTGTGGACACAGCTACAGTATTGCTTGCATACAGCTACTTCAAAGTCACTTGACACACATCCTATCTGCTCAGCTCCAACCGAAGTCACTTCTTCACAGGGAGCTGTACTTGTTTAAAAAAAATTACAATGAAAACTGGAACAATACTTTTTCTGTTGCTGGGTTTTGTCATGATTGCTTTGTTTTCTCTTCGAGAAGAGCAGAACCTTCAGATGTACTGAAACCTCACAACTGTGCAAAATTAGACCAAGTATTTAGTTACAAAGCAACCATTAGGCTTTCCTAGTTCTGATTAACTGATTGGAACTGCTCATTCATTACGATTCACTGAACTCAAACACCTCCATTTATCTGGCATTAAGTCCACAATAATGAATGCTTTTTAATGTGCACACACAAGATTCTGAGAGGTATAGTAAAAGTAAAGTGAACTATCTCCCACCTTGCATACTCTAGCTATTCTTGGAATCATCAATTTTCCAACAAATTCATACTCCACAGACACCTCAGTGAAAAAGAAGTATATTTTGTCGTCTTCTCCATCTGTGCTGTTTGGATCTGCTCTTATCACATCAGCAAAAACAAAGTTGGGCTCTACAGAAACAGACAGAAGAATTTTCTATTACATATGTGACTGCTAACTTGATCCCCTCAAAGACCCACAGAAGTTTTCTCTCACCCAAACTCTACACTGCATTTACTTCCTCTCCACTCACCTGCTTACACAGTTTGCTGTTCATAATATGAATAGGATTTCTAAAAAAACACCAAGCCACCAATAACCAACCAGAAACAGAAAAAAAACCCCAAACCCCACAAAACCTATGTGAAAGCACTAAGATACCTGACAGATCTCTATGATCTGACAGCTCATTACTTCAGCATTCTTCAGCCCACACTCAAATGTGGTTTTCTAATGGGCCTGGAGAGGTAACCCTCCCTTATCTGCCTCTCCTGTATCGCTGCTATTTGCTGCAGCACTAAAATGACAGCGCCATTACAACATGTATTACGAAACTCAGAATCCTGTGCTTTTTGGACACTGATCATGACTTTGGTCCTTTTTGGCACAAAGCCTCAAATGTCTGAGCATTCACAAAACCCAATGAATTTTGAAATCAAGGTACTTAAAGCATCAAGAACCATGATCAGCTCAATTTGAGAACCATTTCAAGACCAAAAACATTCCATTCCTTACCATATCGTAACTAAGCTGCATTACTGCATGGATGAACAAGCAGATAAGAAACAAACTGTTAATGTCAAGTTGAAGTGTGTCTATTCTGAAGTTGTTTTCATGATAAATACTAATAGAAATCGTGAAACTTCAAAATAAAATCTCTTGATGGCATGCATGAGGGCACACACTCACAGTGTATGCCAATATAACAAAATCCATCTCTTTGAGACACCAGACAATTACTCCTTATCCAGGTCAGACACTTAAACCCTGCACGTGTGATGTTGAAGAAGGAAAAGTAACTTGTTTGGGCCAGTTTTCATGCCCACTTACCATTAAGCCAAGGAATTGCATACTCTGTTCTCAGAGGGCTCTGATGAGAGTGCCGTGAAATAATAGGTTCACTTCCCAAGAAATTGTAAGAGGTCCCAGAATAAAGCTCCTCATCTTCAACACAAAACCAAATGTATTAGAACTTTTGGACTGGATACCATAAAAGGTACATAGATATTTTGTAAGTCTATATAAGCTTTAACTTCCCACAAGAAAAGGTAAACACTGATTTCCTCTGAATTGCCCCAGACATGTCTTTTATGTTTACATTTCTGCTGATCATTCTCAAGCCTAACACTTCCACACTGGGTTTTATTATTACTATTGCTCTAACACAAGAAGTGACAAAAGTCAATGTTGTTTCTGTGGTATTTTAACACTTAACATGAAAATCTATCGTTTATGTCAAAACATGCAAATTTACTTAAAAGCATCAGAAGTCTGGAATTATTTTCCTCTCTTTCTATGCCACCGGTACTCAAATTCGACTTGTACAAATTTAGGCAAAGTGCAGGGAGCATGTTCTTTTGTCCTCATTTCCTGTTTCATGCTATATTGCGCTTCTCTCTTCTGATCTTGAGACATGCAGGTAAAGCCACAAATTCTGGCTTCCCCAGATTAAGATTCAGTGGTGTCTTTCCATGCAGTAAGTACACTTGCAATAAATATCTCACTTCCCTATTTCTGCTGCATGTCTTCAGGACAGCTAACAATACTACTTGTTATATTTACTGAAATTACAGTAATTGATACTACAAGGGCAATCCAAGTACATTTAGACTATCTGGACTAAGTATGTTTAACATCTGGAAATACAGTTTGAAAACTGGTATTTTAAAAGTTGCTTCCAAAACAACCTCGAGTTTGAAGTTCTCCTTTTAAAGAACATGCTTAGGGTGACTACATAGTACTTTAATATGTATACAGATACACAATAAAGACAAAAAAAATGGATGCAAGCTACTGTTTTGATAATGACAGACTGGAGAGTGACAGTGGAAAAGATAGAACATTTTTAAACATAAGAACGAGGATGCAAAGTCTGAACTTACCAACCATAACAGATGTGTAGCTTTGAGCAGGATCAAATGGACATCTGCCCTTACCATCTTCATTTTTACCTCCAAGTTCAAATGAAATTAAATTCTGTTTAAAACAACAAAATAACTGTCAGCACTTTTTTCTTTCAGCCACTCAACTTGTGCAAAGTTAGCTAAAAACTAAACACTAAATAACGGGCTATATCATCAACTTCCAGCATCAAAGGTATTTTGTGTAAAGTTATAGAAGGTATATGTGTTTTCAGAAAATCTTATCAAGTCCCAAAGATAGAGAAGAAATATGTTCCTATAATTTGTGAGGGTGGAAACAGAAAAAAGCAAAAGATGAGAACTTAAATCCAGACAGACCTCAAGAAAGAGCACCCAAAAACGCTAGACAGCAGGAAAGGCAGAGAAGTTATCGCATACACACAAAGAACTGGGAATTATTCAATTAGCCTGAAAAAAATAGAGTCTTAGAAATCAAGAAGGCTTTCTTCTTGATTTAAGCAACTGTTGAGATGATGTTAAATTTGTGAGATAGGGCATAATCGAACCAGGCTTTAAAAAGCAACAGAGTACTTCAGCTGCTACTTTATAAATCTCTTACAAATCAAGAGAATGAGAATCAGAAAGCTGAAATGCAGCCACAGTCCTGGGGAAGTAATCAGTTATACTACATAATGAAAGTTCTAGAAGCCAAAGGCATAAAGAATTACAAGAGTTCTCAATTTTTGAATTGCTAAGAGCTGCACTAAGGAAAATGATACAAGCATCAGCAAAAAGGAAAGGGAGTTTTAATTTTCTGCCAAGACTTCAGTTTGAAGGATTCAGCACTACAAATCTCAGGCAAAGCCAGGAGCAGAGACAAGCACAAACAGGAATCTGAGAAATGTCAGGGAGATTTGGTAATGGGTAGAAGTTGCAAACAATGTAATTTCAGTTTTAGTAACTGGTTTCATGCTAATGCACAATACATAAAGAAGTAAAAAAGCTAAGTAAATCTGCACTTAGACAAGATGAATCAATAACTCATTAAGTACTCTGAAAAGGGAGCAGTACGGTTTATTTCCATACTCTGCCATTATGATGGGACAGTGCAATAAATGCTCATAACCATACAGCCAGCAGTGAAAATGCAACAGTTTCGGGAATGGAGACTAACTCATTTTTTATGTGAGTTGCTTTTAAGTTACAGTTGTTGCTGGGTCAAAACACATATACATTTCTTACCAGGTAATCACATGTTGGCTGAAATGCATTAGTTCCACAAACGTAGAGAAAAGTATCATTCAGCTGTTGCAAGACACGCACGTAATTACGACACTCTGTCTGTAAGAGAGGATGAGGGAAGGACTAGTCTGATAAACCATAGCTTCTACAGTCCAACGTAAGCAAACAATCTTGTCCATTGCCACTTCTTATGCCACATCATACCAGGAAGCCCAGGTGACACATGTGTGACACTGGGACACCACTGCCCTACAACCTCCAGAAGCTCTAATCCATCCTGCAGCAGCTGGTTTCCCACAGCCAGTAGTGCACAGCTCCCTCAGTGTCCTAGCAGGATAGCATGCTCAGCAGGATAGCATCCCAAGCTGTTTTATGGAAGGACAAGCTCCAAACACACATCCAAGTCCTTGGGAATAACTAGTTAAACATCAAGTTTTAGATTTTGTCATCCCTTGTACACCTAGATGAAACACTGATACAGCCAAGGTTGTATCTTAAGTGCAAAACCACTAATACCCTTAAATTAGCTACAAAGCTTTGTCATTTATAGCCATCCTTTTTCTTTTTTTTCCAGTCTTTGGTATCATCCAAGGAAGCTCCTTAGTATCTTTTGCTCTGAAATAGAACAAGAAGTTTGAGCAAAACCCTTAATAAAGGATACAATAAAAACTCAGAATAATAACAAAGTAAAACAACTCTAAACATTCACCTAGAAGGAAAAAAACAGTTTCAACAATACCCCTTAATTCTGGCTGGTACACTGCCAGATCCCTCCACTGAACTGCTGTTCCATGAACTTCTTAAGCAAGTTTAAGCACTGATCTTACTATTCCTTCTTGTGAGACGACCTAGGTATTTCTGTGACTGCATGGGAGAAAACAGCAGGGGGAAAGAGTGTAAAACCAATTTTCTGCCAGATGAGGCTCTTGAACAGCTGCATAATGTTGAGGGTGGGGGAGAGAACTGCCCATTTAAGTATAAGAAAGAGCAGTAGTGCCTTAATTCCTTGACCCCTTTGAAACTATTGTACTGTGCAAAACATCATGGCTCAACATAAATGCGACTACTAGGAGGTTAGAAATACAGTGAGGAAAAAGCATGGCTGGCAGTAAGTGTGAGTTGCCAAACCGGGAACAAGAGAAACTAAAGAAAATAAACGCAGACCTCAGTCAAAGCACATATTTATGGGGTCTGATATACTCCACTAATAATTTTTGAGAGGACTTGTGGGGATTCACACAGAAGTCTGCTAAATGTATGCTCCTGTGTAAGAGGAGCTCATACCATATTCATCATGAATGTATGTCAGTATTATTAGCAGCAACCCCAACTGAACAGGAAAACAAAAATAATATTCTCTGACCCCATCCTGAAGATGTAGACAAGGAGGAAACCTTAAATATCTGTCACACCTCATGTTCAAATAATGTACTGATGGTCATCAGCGGTCAGTCAAGGAAAAGAAGTAGCTAGTCAGAGGGAGACAGTCCACTCCCACCCTGATGAACCACATGAATGCAGGATAATCATCAGCCCTGGATGCAGCATTTGAGGCTTTTAACAGTGCAAACCAAACAGGCTGCATATTCAAAGATCACATCCCTCCAAGTGCAGAGTAGATCTGCTTTTTGTATTCACAGGACTTGCAGACTTCTTCTTTCGAACCTGTGTTAAAGACCTGATCATCAGTCTTGCTCACCAAATCCTTCCTTCACTGAATCATTAAATGAAGTGGTGTAACACAACTGAAAGGTACATCCACATACAGTCAACTACCTCAAGTAAACCACCTCCATAGAGAGGCAAACAAGCAGGCTAGCCTGTGTCCTGGCACTCATGAGGAGCCGGTGGGTCGCAGAAGCACCACGGGACCCTGCCCAGCTGGCAGGAGGTCTGGCTGCTCAGGTGCTGGGGAACTGTCTGAGCTGTCTGAATCACACCACAAGGGGCACACCCGCCGAGCAATCCAACGCACATATACAGAATTAGTGAAAAAATACGCTGGCCTAATAAAAAATTCCTATGACCTAAAGCAAAAATTAATCATTCATTCTGCAAAATCAAATTCTGTAAAGGAATTATTGCAATAACAAAACACAACAGTTGCTATCAATTACTTCAGTGAAAGCAATACTGGTTTATAGTCTTAATGGAAAACCATTAACATTAGGCATACATCAGGGTGTGTTCAGATTTTCAAACATTTAAATAATATTCAACAACAAAAACAATGAACTAAGAATTTTTAAAAAAGACTATGCATGCTGCAGTTTCTAATGCTCAACTTAATGAAAAAAAATTAAGGGACTGTTTTGTAATTTTCATTTCAAACAGTTGGAGACTTTCTTCTTTTAACATTACTCCTCTTGAAGTAAAATGTGCAAGATTTTTCTCAAAGTACAATAAAAGTACATACCTGTTCTGATTTGCCCTTGACTGCACATTTAGTCCTTTTATCTTCTGTGACCTTCCAGTGTAACTAAGTGAAAAAACATTCAACAAAAAAGCACATTCAAAGCACTTTAATTCAGTGCAAGGTCTGACAATCTTGCAGTAACACACATGAGAAAAGGCAGTCCTAGGACTATCTAGAGCAAATGCAAGACATTTTTCAAGTAGCATTCAAAGGTCTAAAGCCATTTTTTCCCAGGGATGTGACACTTTCAGATCCATGTGCCTTAAGCAGAACTGAACAACCATCTTCTGGGTTCATAATGATGATTCCCCACAAATTGTTAATGAACTTTTCATTACCATATGCATTAGGCAAATGCAACTGTAACTGGTTTAAGTGTTTTTTTCCAATTTAAAGTACTTCTCTATTTCATTAACACTTGAATAAAAAACACTTGTGGGAAAGGAATCAAAGAACATTTGCTGTACTAATTTACACTGTACTGAGTACAACTTTACAGCTGTGTTTTATATGCTGGTGAAAGTGCCCACCACCACCCAGGAACGTGCTCTTCCGATTAAATATCATATGAGCATGTTCCAAAGCACCCCGGGTGGGAGTCCATGCTGCACCTGTACATGTCAGCCTGTGTTGATGCTGGGATGAAAAGCAGAAGCCTGAAACGGATCTGGAAGCAATACATTACCAGACTTCTGCCTGGGCTAATCTACTTTGAGAAACCAGCACCAGCATATTCAAAGTACTTCTCTGAGCAAGCTGGATCAGACCTGTCTGCACCACCACTTGTTGTGCAGACACACCTAGACACAAAATAGAACATGAGACTGAAAGGACAGGGCCTTCATCTGCAGCGCATCTGCAGCCTGCAACAACCGAGCAAGCCCCAGCTTTGCTTCTGTTTCAGATTACTTTTTGACTCAGATTAATAGAAGATGGCCCACTCCTGATACTGAGAAAATGTATAAGAACTACTGCTACAGATGATACCCACAGTCCCTCTCGTCCAGCATACTGCCCCCAAGAAGAAAATACCCAAGGCAACCTCTAATTACTTGTTTATATCCATGTTTATTCTTTTTCACTCTCTAGTACTCTGTAAAATCTTCCAGAAATAATGCCGGAGTAGACCACTCAGGGAAACATCTCTTTCATTTTCTCTTTTATATTCTCTTTTACCTATTTGCCTAAAATGCAATCCTACTGATAACAGGACATTAAGTCAAATGTGGAGTATGATTTTTACACGGAAGATAATGTATTAAAAGGCATACCTCATGCTGCTTCTCAGCAATATTCACTGCGTTTAAGGCAAAGATCACTTCCCTGGCTCCTACATATAGAACATTTTTGTCTTCACTTAACAGCAAGGTTGAATAGTTTGACACTTTTGATTCATTAAAATGTATTAGCTGGACCTCTGTTGAAATGGAAAAAAAATAGCATCTCATGAAGAAACACAATCACTTATGGTCAGCTTATGAGAAATTTTTTTTAAGTTGTCTAACAGCTGTTGGATAACTTGAAAACAACAAAGGTTAGTTCAGACAACCCCTGTAAAAGACAAGGGACCCCTCAGAAGCATGACTCACCAGAAACAGCAGCTTCCACCAACAACATCAAAATCACTTGTCCTGACTTTCTCATTCAATTTCAAATGCTCAAATATTTCCTCTTGTGGTGAGCCCTGTAACTCACTTCTTCCTTCATTTTTTTTCTACCTCCTTTTTCTAAACTTCCATTTTCCACATCCACTGTCAGGTTGTTCCTCACCTTTTCCTTTCCACATCCCTATCTACTGTGGAAAATCAGGCAAGTCACCACATCCCTTGCCACTACCCTGAACAAATCTTACAAAATATCCTACACCTTAAGACAATGCTTCAACATGTTGACATAACAGAAAGAAGAAGCAGAAGCAAATGACACAGGAGCAAATAAAAAATCACTTGCAGCTGACTGTGAAGTGAAAACCAGAGATGAAGTACACAACATACACACAAAATAACAGCATGAGGGAAAAAATCAAGATGAATAGAAATAAGATGAGAAAAAGAGGGAGATATGAGAGAAAAGGCAGTGGAATGAGGAAGCATGCAGAATGGACCAAAACAGCTTGGAGAAAGATGACACAAACTGACTAATATAAAAAGAGCATTTTTTCTGAGTGTATAACTATAACGTAAAAATGACTGAAAGCTTTTGTACATAAAGACACAGGATTAAGCATAAAAAAGATGGCTTTTTATGATACAGATGAAAACAATGTACTATTCCTTCCAATTCTATCATTAGTAATTACACAATTTCAACTATAAATACTCCAGAAACATTCATTTTAAACTAGATTCTCAAGCCTGTAATTTTGAAATCTTTTACTTGGCAGGAAAATTTTCCCCAAATGGATAAACTGGTTCATACAACTCCACTGAAATAAATTTCCTCTCCTATTCAAAGAAGGTTTCCAACATTTAAATGCAACAATCTTTAGCAGACAGACAGAGAGAGAAATAACAGTAATGAAAATAAACTCCATTTATTCTGACTAATTTGGATGTGAGTCAGCAGTACCTTACCATACCATTAAGTAGCAACTTGCCCAATTTTTATTACAAGATAGAATCATCAAGGCATCTAAGCAGGAACCACTGCTCTTGGCTAGGCCACCCTTTCTGAAAGACTGTATCAGCAACTCATTAATTGCTATACCACTAATCAAGAAAAACACTTCCTACAGTCATCTCCTAATCTCCTTATTCCCACTACATTCTTAATCTCCATCTATTTTTTCCTACAGAATGTCTGCTCAGAATTTAATATCCTCATTTAAGATTGCTCCGTTATATGTCGAATGTATCTGTTTGGGTTTGTTCAGTTATTGCACACTTGGATACATAATCAATTGCTGCTTAGTAATATTAAAGAAGGATCCAAAGACAAAATGTCTTAAAATATAAAGCATCCACATCACGTGGGGGATGGGGGGGCAGGAGCGGAAAATAGGGAAAAAAATGCATATATTCACAAACGCAGCAAATATCTATTCTATGGTCTTTGCTCTAAAGTTCTTTTCAGACCCAGGCTAAATGATTATATCAAAAACTAAAGGATCCTCTGATTTCTACTACTTCTCTTTGCACTGAATTTGCAGACTCCTGATTATTGTATTGGAAGATTATGAATATGTGCTGCAATTCCAAATGCAAGAAAAGCACTATTCTGTGAAAGACTTCCATATCTAGACACCATAAAATGCTGTTGGAAGAGGAACAAATGTTGATTTTTCCTTTGCCTGGTGATTTATTTAGTGCTCAGGATGACATGGTGTCAAAAGAGATTATTAGCTGGAGAGGTGCATTTTGCTAACGTATTCAGACTCCAGGTAAAAATAATTTGTTTAAAACCAAATACACCCAACTGAGGTTTTCTCTTGAAACAAGTTTCAGCTGCAATATCCTTCAGCTGAGAAAGCCAAATCTGGAATTCCTCCTTTAAAAAGTTCTGTTTTCAAAGCTGTTTTAAGGAACCAAAATCAGTTAACCAAGTACCTGAATGACTTTTGAATATTCTGATCCTAAGCACTACATAAGATAAGCAAAGCAGCAACACCTGACCAAACTCACAGCAAACTGGCTGAAAGAATCTAAAGCCTCAATGAGTTTCAAATCCCACAGAAACCCTGAGGATGTGGCAGTGTCCCATATTACAGTCCTTAAATTTCTGTTCTTACCTTTGTGTTCCCAAGTGATCCTTGGTACTGGGCCAAATGCTATTGCCACTTCTAGCAACAAACCCCAAACTGCATAATAAGCACACAGAGCCATCTTCAGTGTCTTTGCTCTTTGGGGTTCACTGGGTAACTGCAGCAGGTAGCGTTTCTTTGGCAGACGAAATGCAGATCCCAGGGAGTATTAGAGAGCAGGCATTTCAGACCTTGAGAGCAGTGCAACAAGGGAGGCTGGGACAACTGTACAAGTACGTGCTTTTCAGCAGATCACTTCAAGAGAACACACATTTTCCAGGATGCTGCATACAGAGACTGCCCACACGCTCCACAGGCTGCAGAGCTGCTGAGAAGTGTGACTGCATGCATTCTTCTGTTTCGCTGGAGAAATAAATGATGCTGTGGAGAGAGGAGGGAAGTAAGAACTAGAAGAGAAAGCAAACCAAATACTGCCAAAAATAGCATTGATCTTGCACTATTTCTACAGCTGTCTGCATAGCTTAACTTGGATACAAAATATATTAACTGGTGAAAATCATAATCTTTAAAAAGACCCACACTACATGTCAAATAGGCAACAACTGAAAGCAATCATTTCAATCTAGAATTCCAAGTGTAAATAGGTTGAATTGTCAATTATGTTTAATGCACAAAACTTGACACTGTTCTTTCAACAGTGTGTCAAAGAAAACCCCACCTGTCTAACAAACAATAAACAAAGATAACAAAAATCACTATGACTAAGATCAGAGAGTGAAGAACATGAGAAGTGCAGCATTAATAATACGCATGGTGTGCCAGTTTGGCCAAATCTGGAAGAAAGTATCTCCGGAGGGAAAAAGCAGGTTGCCATCACTCCTCCCCCTACCAGGTTCGGGAAAAAAAATTATTACACAAATCTGTTCTACCTCCCACAGTTGGGATCTTACAGAAGTGTCTTTTTTAGTGAAGTTTTCAATACAGCTCCTAACTCATTCAAGGGGTTTAGGGGGTATACAGCTACAGACACAAAGAGCTAACACACTGCAGACAAAAATAAAGGGAGAAAACACTTCAACAGTAGTGGAGGTAGTTTCATAGGTAGTCCTATGAAAGTCATTGTGTCTCTGAGTCTATTACTTTCAGACCCAGAAAGGCATGTCCTAATAAATAAAACTGTTCACTGCTTTCTACACCATCTTCCACAAGTCTCCACTGCTTCTGTCTTCCTGCAACCACTCCTAGGTGAAGACTCCAGAAGCAGTGAGTGCATTCATCAATTACTAGATCATAAATAGGTTTTGAGGGCTGTACACTAGGGATGGTGATGAAAAAAAAACATGTTATCCTTTGCAGCAGAGCACACAAGATGCTAGGTTTTCACTGTGCCACCACTGCTTGAGACACCAAGGCGACTCTAGTATGAGACACATTACAATGCAAGATAGCTGTAATACCTAGGATCTGTAATACCTGTAATCCAGCAGGAGGGCAAGTGAAGGTCTATTGGTTTTGCATGGCCTAGTTTTGGTAGCAGGGGGGCTATAGAGGTGGCTCCTGGAAGAAGCTGCTAGAAGCTTCCATGTCCAGCAGAGCCAACCCTTGGCAGCTCTAAAGACAGACATGCTGTTGGCCTAGGCTGGCACAATCAGAAATGGTGGTAATGCCTCTGCAGTAACATATTTAAGAAGAAAACAAAACAAAAGTGGAGGCACAGTTTTAATTCTGAGCAGAAAAGGGCAGAATGACAGGAACGACTCTGCAGACACCAAGGTCAGTGGAGAAGGAGGGGGAGGAGCTGCTCCAGGTGCTGGAGCTCAGATTCCCCTGCAGCCCCTGGTGCAGCCTCATGCCAGAGGACACGGATGCCTACAGGAAGCTGTGACCGTGTGAGAGATCCACGGAGAGAGGGACTCTGCTCCCGTGCTGGAGTGACTTGTCCCTGAAGGACTGCATGCCTTGGAAGAGTGACCCACGCTGCAGCAGTTTTGGGAGCACTGTTGCCCGTGGGATGGACTCACACTGCAGCAGGTCACAGAGAGCTGTTGCCTGTGAGATGGGTTCACATTGGAGAAGTTCATGGAGAACTGTCCCCTGTGGGAGGGACCCCATGGTGCAGCATGGGAACAACTCCTCTCCCTGAGCAGCGGGATACACCACAGGTGATGGATTGACCATAATCCCCATGTGCTGCCTCCCTGTGCTGCTAGGGTAGCAGGCAGAGCTTGGGAAGGAGGAAGCAGTGGGGGGGAAGTTGTTTTTAAGGGCTTTTTTTACTTCTCTTTATCCTGCTCTGATTGTGTTAGCAGTGTTTTCAATTCTTATCTCTAATTAGAGCCTGTTTTGCCCTGACGGTATTTGATGAACGATCTCTCCCGGTCCTTATCTCAACCCATGAACCTTCTGTTAAATTTTTGCTCCTCTGGTCCAGCTGCAGATGAAAGTGAACAAGCAGTGCTTTTCGCGGGTGCCTGGCATCCAGCTGAGTGTCAAGCCATGACAGAAGGTTACCAAACCATTAGTAACATTAAAAAAGAAGGGGCCAGTACCTGAGAAACATAAGAGGTAAAAAGACTATGGGGAAGCTGCAGCAAGAACATGTCTAAGCCCAGGCAAGATGCCTCTGGGAGGACCTGGGTTTAGGCAGGAAAACACAAGAAACATCTAGCAAGTGCAGCCAATGGATCATAAGGTGGCCGAGTAGAAGATCAGCAACTACATTCTAAGTGTTTACACCTGCTTTACTAAATGATCACAGGCAAGATTAAAAGATTTAGCTATTTCTACACATCTTTTGTGTACTAAGAAAAAAAATCCACACAAGACTATAACGTGCTTAAGCTGAGCTGGAAATATTTTTAAATATTATTAAATATTAAAATATTATTAAGTGGTTTTTTTGGTTTTTTTGTCTTGGTAAGCACTTTGGCTCAAATGCAACTGTTTGTAGCAGATCCTATAAATCTTTTTGGTTTTTAAGGGATCATGTTTTCAGTTAGGCTTACTAGGCTTTTTTGACTGTCCTTCATCCTTCTTGTTTATCATCATATACAAGCAATTCCAGGTTTTGCTCTCCAATAGATTAAAAAGTGCTCACTCATCCAGTTTACAAGGTATCACATATTCTGAGGCAAGCAAACAGCTTTACAGTTAAGTGTTTAAAAAGGGAATAGTAGTTCAATGATTGAAGTTCCAGGAAGCTTAGCTATTTTATTTTAAGAGAAATGTAAGGAAGAAACAGCAGTTTGAAGAAACATCTTTGAGCCATTGTTTATAAACACAGCTAATCCTTTTCTTAATGCTACCTTTTGTTACTGAAAAGACCGCACATAATAATAAATTCCTTGTTAACTCTTGATTTTTTTTTTTAAGAGAGACAGCCAGGACACCTTTATGCTAACAGTTACGTACGTCTCTACATACAGTAGCGACAACTGCAGAGAAGACTTCTGGAGTCCTGTAAATTTTTGGACTTTCAAATAGGATTAGCAAATGTAAGTCCTAGTAAAGGAAAATCCTGAGTTTTCCTACAGTCACAGTTACATTCCTAATCTAGCTCACCTACTTCAGAAAATGCAAAATGACAATGAAACAAGTTACATTATCTTTTGAAGGAAACAAATAATCTGGCTGGGTTGTTTAGTGTTTGCTTTTCTGTGTGAACTGAGAATTGCTCTAGCTATTCAAAATGGAAATCTGTGATTTCATTCCTATTATACAGGGTTGCAAGAAAGGTCCTTTTTCACATTATTAAGTTTGACTTGTGGGACATTATTTGATGATCTAGGGCAAAAATTTGCATGTTACAAAAAAAGAATGAAACAGACTACAGTGAACATTACATGCCCAAGTGTGCAAGATCCACTTTGTTCTCATTTCTGTAACTTTAAATAGAGATGAAAATGCACTCAGAACCTTGTCCTTTAATTTAGCCTTCAATTTAACTACTCTCCCCTGCCCCGCCCTTCCCTGTGCTGAAAATTTTCTGGAGTAAGTCCTTCACTGACATCCACTGGGAGGTCATCCATAATCTAATATGAACCTCTTTTTACATAACACAACTGGTATAAGAAGGAAAAGTAACAAAAAATTTTACAAGGCCCAGACAATGGCCTGATTTCCAAATTAACTCAGTTCCATCAGTGCTCACTAATTTTGATTAGATTTGAATGCTTTGAATTTCTGAAAACTTAGTTCTCCTAACTCTTTAAGCACTGCTCAAAAAAATAAGCCACAATTTGCTTGGAAACAAGTACACTGAAGAAGTAACACAGAAAGAACCCTGAAATATTTGGTTACATAATTAAATTCTAATTAAAGTAATCACGGGTCTACTTTTCTGTAAAACTGCTCAAAATTTTCTGAGGTAAATAATCAGTAAATCGGTAATTTAGGGACTCTATGTCGATTTTACGTCAATGTATAATGACAAAATAGAGCAAAGTGAGTTTTCCATAATGCTTGTTATTCATGGTGACTAAAAACAGGGTAACTACAGAAGCAGAAACAATCAACACAACTCCTGTCAGTTTGGCAGAGCACAGCTGGAACCTCAAAGCTGTGAACATTCCCCGTGTATAATTGTAATGCACGGGCAGAGAAACAGGTAGAAACAACTTTCTGCTCTCTTGAAGAACAGAAATTCAAAGCTGCTAGAAAAATTTCAGGCTGCATAACTGCTAATAAGGAATACTAGCACAAATTTTGAAACCAGAGAGTTGCAATGGCATCTACTGACTACTACCGAGATCAGAAAACATCTGTCTCTCACATCACCTGTGTCACTGGGCACTGAAGAAGCAGTGCTTTAGTCCATCTTAAGGAAAAATGCAAAATCCTAGTCATGTAGTGCGTGAAGCTGGAAAACCAGCCATGGGAAGGAGAATGCCATTATTTCTCATCCTCAGGACACAGAGGCAAAGTAGGCACAAAGAAGTAGTTACAAAATTTCATCTTTCAGAGATGTCAATTCAGCAACCCTTAGGAGATCTTAATGTTTTTTTACATGTAACGCAATCCAGAGGCAAGTGTCTCCTTCTCCAGTCAGCATGGTAGAGCTGGATCCAAGTGTGTCTCTTGTACATGCAAATCTTGCACAACTTAGCCAAATTCTGGAATTTCAAAGCTAGGAAATGGCCAATTTTGCAACACTGATTTAGAAATATTTTTTCTTCTAAGAAACACTTAGCTGCATTGTGCAACTTCTCCGTTTGGTTCAATATTACATAAACTGCTAAGTGGATCTAGTTTTACTTTGTATATGAAGGTTTAAACCCGGAGAATTTACTAACACACCTGAAACAGTCAACATTATAGCTGGGATTGTTGCAATTCCCAAGAAATTATTATTACCATCACATAGCATCCAGCCTCTCTCTGAAGAAAGCCAAACAAGCACTGGCCATCCTGGCCTAATTCTGTCACTCTTTTCATGATTTCCCAGCCATGCTAAGTGTCCCCATAATTTTCTTCCCTTTTTGTATTGCACTTGATTCTCCTCCACAGGGTTTATCTTTCCTTGCAATCCCTCACCTACTCTGTACTTATGCTCCCACCCATGCTGTGACTCACTCTTCTTCCCCAACACAAGCAATGCACGGCTCCATGAACACAGGCGATGCCAGAGCTGCACTGAGGCTGCCAGACAAAGACCACCTTCCTTTAGTCTTAAAGGAAGGCCCTTTAAAACACATTTCCCCACCTCTCCATAAAATCACTGTCACACCACCCATTGTCCTGGGACAGCAAAATGAGGGCCAAACAGTAAGGAGTAACTACCTGTAACACACCCTTCCTTCCCACTGCCAGGAGCAAAACAATCACGGCAGGTTTACCAGGCAGCCTACCCTGCTATTTTTAGATAATTTAAAAAATGTATATACATTCACAAAACCTGCAATGAGTAACTTGTAAGTCACTATGATGAGGGATATGAAGCTCAATATGTGGAGACAGGTGAATTTATGAGTGAATTGCTTCCGCCAGCAGAAAAGGAGGAGTTAAAGAATTCAACTGTCAGAGGGCATAAATTCCAACTTCTCCCTAAATAACTTCTTTTGAAAGCTTTTTAAGCTTTAACAGAATACAGGCCTGCTTTAATATTTATTGATGCCTATTTTATAACAGATTCTAAGGTTCAATACAGGAAAAACAAACCAGAGAAGTCCAACTGTGAAATTTTTCTTAAACCTTTTTTTTTTCCATTTTGTTTCCAAAACTGAAAGGAAAAGTTAGCAATACTTGTCTTTTAAGTAATCAAAGTTACACAGTGAGAAGTATACAAATTACCTTTGACAGCTGAGTTTTATTTACACAGTTTATGAATTTCAGGCCAGTAAAGACAGATTGGTTATATCCTTTGCTTTAGTTCTCACCCTTTTAAAAACTTCAAGCACAGTGCCATTTTTATACAGTCTCATTAAAAACTTTATTTATAATCCTTTAATTATAAAATTCATATGAACTCATTTTCTCCTGAGGTAAGGTACAACCTCAAACTAGCAGACCAGTAGCCTTTTATGACTAACATACATGTAGAGCATGGGATTATTTTCATTTCAAACTGTAACCAAAATACTTTGTAGTTGCTCGATGATTACAAATCAGATGAAGATTCTTAAGACAATTGGTGTGGTCTTTACCACAAAGCCTGCTAGAGGATGTGCACTAGTGCTAAAAGAGGATATAAAATCTAAGGAAACAAATTCCCAGTTTTAAGCCAAAAATCAGTATTTTCTGGTTTTGCATGATAAATATGCCATTAAGTAGTCCTCAGGAAACTAATGCTTGTGCTTAAAGAAGGTAATTTCTGTTCAGAAGGATACTTCAACAGATCCTTTATTTTTTAAAACTCACATTCCTGTTCTTTTACTACCACGTGCTTTTTCTGGGCAAAGACTACATGAAGATAAAGTGTTATGCAAAAAAAAAAAAAAATTACAAGACAGATTAAAATCCTTATTTTTCAGATTATTGTGGGTAGATCACTAGAAATAGGATTCAACTTCCAAGAGCAACAGGGAAGAGCTACTTTGAATGCTGAGCTATCCCAAATATGAATTCAAGAGTTGCCCTGGGCACGTTCTAAGACCCTTTTCTGCCTGACTGGGTACTCCCAGATATTGAACCTGGGTTGTGACAGTGACAGTACTTGCAGTTAGCAAGAAAGGAAATCCCTGAAGTTCATCTTCTCCTACCAGTCAAACATACTGTCACAATCAAAAATATTGCCCAGTTTGTTTCTTGTTTCTTCTTGGGCTCATAGGACTGAATGAGTCATTCAAAATTATTTGGAGATGCCTACTGGCAGTAATGGCAATGTGAAAGTACCTTCATGTCTAAATTAACAGGCATGTGTACTTTCAAGTAAACTATCCTAGGTGTCCAGCAACACTTTCAGAGCCAAACATCTCCAAAAGCAAGCCCAGTACCCCTTCATACACATAAACTGCATAACACAGGGAAGGTGTGACCCTTTAGTGATAACTAAAGAACAGGTAAATACAGAGTATCTTCCCAAGTGAAAAATGTCCTTTCCTGTTAAGTTTCCTGAGTATTTTGGTCTTGGAACTAAAGAATGCAATAAATCAAATTTATAATTCAATTCTTATTTACATTTTTCAGTATGCATTAAGTCCCTGGTATTCTTGCAGTACATTTATTTGTTTTGCTAACAAAGACACCTGTAACAGAGTCATCACGGATCCACCACAGGTCTCCTTGCTGTGGGAATGTATCTCTGGTTTCAAGATACGTACCTGCCACCCTTCAGAGCCTCCTGAACACCCCAGAGCTGGGAAGCCGTCAGAGACACGTCCTTTCTGAAAAGGGGTAAGAAACAGGTTTGACATCAGTACCACATAATCCTGAACGGCAAGTTCTGATATGGGAATTATAATAAATCCTCCCCCAAAAGTTTGGCTTTTTCAGATTACCAGGGCAGAGCATTCCTGACAAAAATCAGAACTGCTACATTTGCATCCAATGAGCCAAGATCCTGACATTGCACTTAATACAAAAGATATTAAGCAGACGTGATAAAAAGCAGACACATCAGCCCTTTTAAAACTCAATTTGTTTCTCCTATCCCAAGCTGGCTGATACACACTCGTACAAAATTATTCAGCACTTGCACTGCAGTAGCAATTACTGATACTGGAAGAGTCTGGGACCCCTCACATGCTGGTACGGGGTGTACTGGAGAAAGGTTAGACACCAGCCAACCCCACAAACAATTACTGTTACTAAATTCATATAAAGCAGTTTCAACACACTCCTGCATTATTCAAGAACTGCATGATGCACAAGCTTAGGAAAGAGGATCTGGACACCAACAATGAAACCTGGCATGCTAGTATTTATTTTGCTGTAATCACGGGAGAAGAGTGGCCCACGCTAAAGCCACCATAACTGGGCACAACAAAGCATTTATCCCAAGACTGTTCCAGATAACATGCCTTCAATATGTAGACCCATAACACTGTTACATCAGTCTGTATTTGGCATGTGTATTTCCTAGTGTTCATCCAAGCACTTTCAGAATGGTGTGAGCCATGTTAAGGGTAGCATTTTTTAAATTCAAGTCACTGCAGGTCTGAAGTAGGTTTCACTGAAGTCAACAGTAAGAAGGTTCCCAAAGATGCAAGTGGTAAGATGGTGCACTAGACAAAAAATCTCCACTGCACTTCTGAAGACTTCATTCTTGATACAGAAGATTATAATGACTCACAGGACAGAGGTGCCAGAAGAAACAGGGCAGAGAAAATGACAAGAAAAGGGTCAGTATTGCAGGTCTCTAAGGAAAGGGACAGCCTATACACGGCCTTTTCCAGCTCTCTTCAACAGTGCATATTTTGTGACTACCAGTATGGTTAAAGGCATCAAAGAGCTACATCAAATCCACTTTTGCTTGCAAAACAGTATTTTCAGTATCTTTTGTGTCTTTTGGGCTGTAAAGAGGGCAATCTAATCTGATTCTCCCCACAGTCTTTTTTCAACAATATAACCCACGAAAATCCATTACCATTGTTATTACCAACTGGCTACTTTTCACAAACAGTAGCAGAATATAACTGATTTATTTTTTGTGTAAAAAAATCCCATCCACCTTTAATTCTCTTGAAAACAAACCAGAGCAGGCAAACTGTAAATCATCTGATCAGCTATGAAGCTCTTCACAAATCAATTTACACTGGATCATCTCTATGGCTGTAGCTACTCAGTATTTAAGTGAACAGGTAAAATTTACAAAAAACATCCTGCTTGCTACAAGAGGCCATCAATTAACATAGCCAGCCAGTATGACTACAGGAGTTTTCAGATCTCAGTATGCCTCCTTATAGTTTACTGCTCACACAGCAATCATCATATTGCTATAATTATCTATTTTAGCTGCAGGTACCTTAAGGGAAAAAGAAAATTCTCTTTTGCCTCTCTCGAGAAAGAGCTTCCAGCAACCTATAGCTTGTACAAGCACTTTCACTGTAACGAAGCACTCGCATTTAAGTGAATAGCTACAGTAGGTGTGAAACTCTTGAGTAGTCTAGCGCAAATGAGTTCACATATATACTTTCCTGGCTTACTTTAAACAGCCTTACAAGGAGGTTTTCAAATCTCCACAAATAGCTTCAGGTTTCTGAGCTGTGATGTGTGGTCACTGGGGACTGAAAGACAGGTAGGCAGATGGCTGGAGCTCAGGCCAGCTCTCAGCCAGCCTCTGGATTTCCACAGAGATGGAAAGACACAGATAAGCTGCTGGACTTCCAAGCTGTGGCACCTCAGCTTAAGAACTCTGCTCCCAAGAGCAGTCCATCCCTGCTCAGTGTGGTCCTTGGGAAGGGGCCACTAATCACCGGTGTTTCTCGCAGAGAAGCCCACGGACACGGGGCTGGATGTGAGGGTGGCTGGGCTAAGGTGAAGAAGGGTAGTTTGTAAGTAGGGGCTCATTTGTCTCCTTTGGTCACACTGCCACTGGCTGCCTGTCAGGACACCATTTGTAGCCATGCTATGCAGATGAGTAACCACTCCCAGCTTGCCAGAAGCTATGACATAATAAAGCCCTTTAATCCAACTTGAGTATGAAATTAAACATCCATGTAAGCACTGCAAGTTAACAGATGTCCTTCATGTCTTCTTGTTTGACCCAAACCTCACAGGTGATCCTTTACAGCAGGCACCTATAGGAGCTCCTTAACAAACCTTACACCCTGTCAGGTTTTAAGAATACTTAAGTCTAAACTTATGGGAATAAAAAAAAAACCCTAAACTGTTTCTTCTGGCAACAATTACTTAAGCTTGGAGGAAAGAATTACACCTCAAATAGCTCATTATTTTGACAACTGTGACTAAGTCTTTAAAGATTAAAGAAAACACCTACTGGATTATAACTGAAAGACAGCCTGGAATACATTATGCAGAATGAAAGGATAGTCACCTTAACAAAAATTTTCATTAAAGATCCACAATCCTTCATATATGTGTTTGCATACTCTTCATTTATTTGAAGACCTTCTAATCTGTCAAATTCCAGAGCACATTAATGTATTACAAGGTACTTCTGGCTGTCACATCCTACTTGCATTAAAAAAAAAATCCAAAGACCAACTAACGTACTACTTTTCCTTCTGCACATCAATTACCATCCAGATCAGTACGATTTCTTTCATTTTCTGTTAAAGAACATGCCTCTGTAACCAGGTCCATTTGATTCTAAATTAAAAAAAGAAAGGAAATATAAGAAAACCAGCTTATAAACAAATTTTCTTTACTTGGAAGTCTCCTTGGGAGCCTTTTAAGTTTGAGAATGTTTCTAGTGTTACAGCATTATACATCAACCTTAGTGAAATACAATTTCCAGATAAATAACTTGATGATCACAACTAGAGCTATATTTGTTATCTGTATCTCAAGTCAGCCACAACCTAGATATACCAGCTTTCTTAGAAAAACTATTTTAAAAGCTTACATTGAAGCCACAATGAAGCAAACATACAGCTATGACTAACTAAGGCTGCACAAACAGCTGCCCACAGACAGTGTCTCTCACTGAGACAGAATTTTCTGAGAAATTTCACTGAGAATTTTCCTGTGAATGCTGTGTGTGGTTTAGAGTTTCAAATTACATGAAAAGGTAGGCTAGACTACAAACCTCAAGAACAGTGCATATTACCATCAACTATATTTAAAAAATTGATCTGACATACTAAAATAACTGTTGCTAACACTGCCATAACTTCCACTGCTCCCACTCACTCTGGATGGGGCTGGTGATTACACCTGCTAGACACCTGTGCAAGACACAGAGGGTGAAAAATCAAGTAACAAATATGCTACAAGACTTAGAGAGCAAAGCTCAAAAGTTTTTTCCTCTTTCCTGCCTGCAAAGTTTATTTTTCATTAAAACATCTTTATTACACAGACCCACTTACTGGCCAACCAACATCCCTCTACTTTTTCTAAACATTATAGGAAAGATGCGTACATGAGCTTTAACCTGAAGCAGAGGCCCATGCTAAACCTTGTTCTCAAACAACAAAGTAAAAAATCTCTGTTAGGTCTTGAAAAGACATCTCAATCTAGCCTGAACTGTTCTGGGATCCTCAGATTTAATTCCTGTCACCTTGGCCCTCCTCAGATCTCACAAGCATCTTCAAAAAAGCCAAGAAGAACAGAGACTAAACTGGTGACACAGAGATTCAAATGCCTTCTGTATCCAATGGCAGAATACAAATATCAAGGGTGGGCCAGCTACTGCCATGATTAGAGTTTCTCCATTTTTAAGGACATTAGGAGAATCTGGAGTTAAGCAACTTCCATATAACTGAACAGGAGCTTTTGTGATAGTATCTACACATTCCAACCCTTCTTCAGGAAAGGATTTGAGTGGGTAGTGGTTCTGAATCAAATTCCAGTAAAGGTAGAGAACACAACTGTGTGAGACCGGGAGCCACAGTGCAAGAGAGAAGAAACAAGGACACACAAATGAATAAAGAAAGTAACAAGTACAAGCACTTTTGCTTCAGATTAATCTTTTCAAACCACCACTTCAGGAACACTTAAAATTTTTATGTATTCACATAACCTTTGCTTAGGGAAGGAAACAATTCAGAAGCAACACTGGAATATTGTGGTCAATAAAAAACAGTCTTTGAAGGGCAGAGATCACTGCAACCACCTCCATATATTCACCAATTTTTTACTTCAACGAGATCAATAAGAAAGAGACAATTACTAAGCCTCTCGTCATAAAATCCCATGTAATTCACATCTCCTTCTCCTATCAGAAAAGTAACAATCCTGGAAATTATTTGCTGCACAAGAAGAAACAGTAGCTAAGACTTCAAATCTTAGTGTTGGTATTCAGTTAAAAGTAACAGAAAATGGAAGTCTAAATTCTGCCTGTACTTTTTGGAAATGTTCTTTATCAGATGTTCTTTAAGCTCCCTAAAAGAAAATCAAGAGTTAAAAAGCCCTAAAAACCCCACAAAACCATATGTCTTACCCAAAAGACTATCAGCTGCCAATTATGGGGAAACACCTCCTAATATTAGTAAGAGAAGTTACCTAATTCTGTATTCAGTCTGACAACAGGCCAACCCAGGAAGCTAAAACTAAGATCAGCATGCTGTATTATACCACCTGCTTTCTTAAGAGCTTAGATCAAATACTTTGTTACTTTCAGAGAACTCAATTTGTTGCTTTTCAACTATATAATACTACAGCATTTCCTGGTTTTACTTTTCTGGATTCTTTACATATACTGCATTAGCAGTGTTTACAGGTGTTAGTCTCAATGTATTTAAGACAGTTATCTGAACATAGATTACAAAACACCTAGATTTCACAATCATTCATATTTAGTGGTTTTGAATGCCGCCTTGGTATTTTTCTCTCCTGCCATGAGAAACACAAGGCTCCTTTCCCCCCCACCAGAAAAAAAGAAAAACAGAAAGAAAAAAAAAACAGGCAAGGAAAAGACATGAAGAATCTTTAGTGTTCTTTTCAGTATTTTACCATCCCAATAGGGCAGAAAAAGCTAGTTATTCAGTATCAAATTCTAGTTTTTCAGGCTTTCAAGCCAGTTTTTAACAAAACATGCCAGTTACTGACAGGTCCCAGACTCTGAAGTTTCTTGACTCTCAGAGGAGGCAAATACAACAACAATCTTTTGCCCACAGTTAGCAGCAGTTTTCAGTACCAAAATATCTTTGGCCAGTTTGCCCACTGAGAACACTCAACTTGTTAAGCTGTACCGTTTCCTACACACTGTCAATACCATGCACTGCTCAGGGACACTAACAATGAGGCGACACAATGCAAAACCAGCTTTAAACTAACTTTAAAAGAGTGTACAAAATACTACCTTCCTCTCTTTTTTTTTTTCCTGAAGTTATTTGGCATCAAGTAGAACGGAAGGAAAAAGAGGAGTAATTTTTATCTCAACACATAAAATTATAAGCCAGTACTTCTTCAACTGCACTGCAAGTCATTTTGCACCTTAAAGAGAAGCCTTGGAAGAGGTTACTTGTCCATCATGAGCAAAAGCTGCTGTGCTGAAAAAAAACAGGCAACTTCAGTTCAAGGAACCAGAGAGTCAGCTCCCTGGTTGTGTAAGACAAAACAGCCTCCTCGAGGGAGCTGCACAAGGTTGCTGAAGTAGGGAATTTGAACCAAGTTATTCAATAGTGGAGAGGTAATGAAAACAAAACTTAACTGTGTTTGGCTATGTAAAAGTCAAATATTGAACCTTGCAGCAGTATTTACTATTTTAAAAATCCCAATTAAAATTCACCCAATTTTTGTACAACCAAAACAAAACTGTTCATGTCCAAAAAAACCCTAAAAAGCTATAAAAAGGATTTCCTCAAGCATTATAAGTTATGTAAGGACATCTCTGATTTACAAACAGGTAAAATTTGTTCTACTTCTGAGTATCTTTATCTTACTATCCTGCATCACACCTGCCTTATCACACATGCCACGTTGAAATTATCTACCTCTCATGTTCAGTCGCACAAACATAATGTAGTGAGAATGTCATTAGAACTAGTCAGGACAATACTTCACAGCATGATAAAAACATGCCCATTCAATAGCAAGACAACCAGAATAGACCACAGGAAATTCATACATTCTTGAATCCACCTGTACCAGACTCCCAGTTGTATTTGGGATGAAGAACTACAACAACCAAATGCCAAACAGGTCTGTGACAATAATTTTGAGTTCTCAGTTTTGGATGCAGAGAGGGGATGGAAGCATCACCTCAGTGCTTCACCTGTCCCTCCAAAGAGCTGTTTCTACCGCCCACTACACACAACCAGCTTTGCATTTGAAAATAATCCTGCTGCCTGAACGTTAACTTCTGTGCAATTTTTCCTCCATCTGGCATTACGCACATTTAAGGTGGTGCCGTAAAGCCCTCTCTCAAAACAGTTTTTCCTCAAGTAATTGTATTTCTACGGCAGTTAGCTGAAGAGTCACCATCAAATGCTGTAATTTCTCTTCACAAAGCTCCAAGCTGAAGCCAGTGCCTCTATGCATGTGTTGTTTGTTTTGTACGCTGCTTTTTCAGAAGCAAGTTTCAACACTTGTGTTTCCATATGACAGAGACAGGGGTGTTAAGACATCAATTCAAGAACATCAATTCCTTTTTTCCTGTCACCTAGTCGTGGGATAAAGTCATACACAGAATCTTCTCAAAGCAAACCCAGTCTTGGCTTCTAAACTTATTTCCACTGAAAACCTGACACAGAATAAAGAATTAGCAACAACAACAAAAAAAACATACTAAAACTTGTAATTTCCCTTAGGTCTGCTCACCCTTGCATTAATGAAAATAACAGAAACATCTTTTTACCTTCCATACCCATTCTTTGATACCTGACTTTCAGATGACAAATATTAAGTTCTATCTTCAGATACCACATCAACAGCACAAAGACAAAATGCAGTTTTCAAGTTTTCATTGCACTGACACAGGTAGAGTTTGAGATTCTCAGTTCTCATGCCTGGTCTAACACCAGGTAACTATTTTTTTCCTCTTCCTCCTGCAGTATTCCACTTAGAGTATGAGGTAACACACTCTTGTTAATATGTACATTTAGGCTCTATAGGTTCTAGACACCCGCTGATAAATTACATGAACATCCAAGTTCTAAGACACTCAGCATAAATTTAGCAATGTGCCAGGGCAAATGGCTTAAAACAATCATTCCCTGGGTCCCCAAAAGGGGCTGGGAAAAACAAGCAAGATAACTGCTCTTCTTCCTTACAGTTTCAAGATGTCCAGCCTGCTTACTTAAGCTGTCCTGCCTCTGGCCACTTCTGTGTCCTCTGGACTCCATCCATCCCTAACTCCCAGCCCAGACCTACACCACTGATCAAGGAGGGCAACTGACCAACTTCCACAGGCTAAAAACATACTTTTGGGAGCTGCTACATCAATGGAGTTTAAATCCACACACAGTGGCCCTTTCAGCAGCCATGTTAGTTTGTGGCAGATTGAAATGTAAGTGGAACACTACAGGAGATATTAAGTCTGGGCCTTCCTTGGCAGGGGAAAAAAAATGGGAGTGTTAAGACTCACTCCAAGTCCTCCTTGCCCCATCTCAGGGTAAATATAAGAAAAAGTGAGGAAGAGATAAGGCATCCTGTTCCATAAAAGAAAACCCTGAAGGACTGAGGGCTGTATGTGATTAGGCCTGTGACAGATGCAATGCAGCTCTCCCCTCTGATGTTGCATAGCACCCAACAGGTATGAAGCTTTCTTCAGGATTGCTTGCCCAAAAAGATATTGAAAAGACAGCAGTCCACCCAAAGGTAACACCGTTTCCCCAAGAATAAACACTGCTCTTCTGCTGCAACATCATTATGAAAACAACTTACTTTATTCTGCCAGTGATAAGCAACTACAATTCCTTCTCATCAGCTAAACCCTGGCCACAAGCATGTTATCCTTACATTTGCTTGCATGTTCAAGAAATTCCACTGTTTCTGAAGGACTGGCAATGATCACATAACATGGCATAACTGCGTGTCCCAGCCAACCTTACTCAAAACAGGACATACTAGGTTTAGGGTCAAAATTCAGAATTTACCACACACTGCAAAGGTCATTTTAAATAGATGAGATCTCAACAAGAGATTATATCCAACAGCAAAATGCAGTTCATGTTTTCTTGCCAAGCACCACAGAAATGCAGTAAAACAGCCTTGAAATTTAAGAAATCATCATTTTACCCTAACAGACACACCTAATGCAGACAGCTTCAGTGGCAAGCATTTTAAAAGGTTTGGGATTTTGCTGTGTTTAAGGTTCTGCTAGGTCAGAAATGAATTATCCTTTTTTTACTGTGTTAAAACCTTTACATCAACCCTTGCATTTTTTATGCTGAAAAGTAATACTTCTGAAATAAGCTGCTAGTGCTTTCCACAGACAGCACAGACATGGGATTTTACAAATCATCCTTAGATTATTTTGCCATTGCTCACTAACAACCTTTGCTGTTTTTTGAACTATTTACAGCCAGGGAGTCTGCACTCTTCTGTAAGATATACGAAGAAATTATAGATACCAGCAAATACAAAAATGTTTACACAGAATAGAACTTGTTAAACATAAGCAGAATTCAGTTAGCAACAACTCAGCAATGACTGACTCTAGAGTTTGAAAAAAAAAAAAACCCAAAACAAAACCCTCTGACTTTGGGATATCTTCCACAAATGCAGTGATTCATGATGTGCTGTTACATCTATTCTGTGGGGTTACAGAGCATTGATCTTAACTGTTTCTGCTTCAATACAACCCTTGTGTTGATATTAACAATGCAAAGGTCATTTTGACCTTTACCTAGTAACTGGATATCAGTTTGTACCCATATTACTGCTTTCTGTACATCCAAAAACACAGGTGCAGATCTTTCAGTACAAGTGCTTCAGGTTTCACATCAAATTATGTGTGAGCATGTCAGGAACAGGATTAATAGAAGCTTTGCTCGCAGAACATTCTCATGAGCATTACTAGGATTTTTAACTCCTACAAAGCCTAAAATGGGCTTTTTCTTATGCCAAATGAAATGGTGCAGAGAGTAATTATTACACTTGACGATTAAATTTCAAAAACCTTGTTTGCACTATCATACAGATATTTTAACAGGAGAAATAGGAGATACACACACCACAGGGGTTCTGCCTCAGACTTTGTTGACAAAATAGGTAATAACTGCAAGTTTCTAGCCTTTGAAAGCTAAATTTGAGGGGTTTTAGTATTACAGAAAAGCAGAACTGGAAAATTACATGAAGGCATTAGCGGCAAGATGAGATTTATGTGTTTCCTCCAAGGTTTAGTGCTCAACAGAGAAACAAAGCTTTCCTTAGCAAAGCTGACCTCCAAATGCCACACCAACTACCATTCATGTCTTATCTCAAACCAGAGATTCCCACCCCAGAACACTTACAGCTTTCACATTTCAAATGTCAGAGTGGAAAAATTAGGTTAAGCTCAGCCAAATGCAAAAATTAATCCCAGACAAGAGAGATATGTCAGAGAATTCGGTGGCAATTAACGCTACTTGCAAACCAGATTCTGCAGAGGCGTTCAAGCCATGAGCTGCTTCCCCACATCCCTTTATATCCTTCTGAGGTTGTCAGATACTGGTAACACATTAACAGAAAATATGCGAAGAAGAACATCCTTGAGACTGCTATACCCTCTTTCCTTGCTGCACAACCCAGAACAAGTAGAGACAGGAGTCAAGAAGATACCTTAATTGTCTATACTCCAAGTGTCATTCTACACCGCAAAATATCCTTATCTTCTAAAGTGCACTTAATAGAGCAAGAAACAAACAAAAGCCCCCATACAGCCTATAAAACAAATGGGCCCTTTCTACAAAACAAAAGTCATTCTTCTACATTAATTCAAATCAATTAAACTTTTAAGTTAAACGTTCTTTGTGGATGCATTAATTTTCTAAATTTAAATTGTTATGCAGCTCATCTGCTAAGTGTGGTGTTTTGTTTTGGGTCTGTTAGTTTTGTTTTTTGTTTTGGTTTTTTTTTTTAATAAGGGCAGATTTAATACAGTAAACAAACCAATGATTCTTACTAATCACGGGTTTCCTTCTCACTCTCCCTTGACACTTCCCCCAATTTTCTGTAATTGGAATATTAGCTTTAAACTACTGCAAGAGTTTATAACAAAACAATGTCCCATTATTAAAGTGAGAGCCGAGCCAGATAAAGTTATTTATTTGTGGAGTAACTTCTGATACACAGTTTTCTTTCCAGAAAACTATTATCTACACTTCTTTTAATCCAAAAGTATTTTTTTTTGGAAATTGAAAACCACTGATCTTCAAGTTTCCTATACGATGTGCAGACCTGCACTGAGAATTTAAATCTACTAACAATCAGCTTGCTTTTCTTAAGTAGCTTTTGCAGATCTATTAGAAGTCATCCAAGGTAACCAGGAATATACACGCTACAAACTGAAATCAGTACTGCAGATTAACATTCATGTATTAGCTGCTTTCCTACCGCTCCTCTACAATTTAAGACAGAATGACAGATTTCATTATTTTTGTTGCTAAGAATCCTGTCTCCTGTTGGACTGTTTGCTAGCAAGCTTCATTTAAGCTTCCTTATTCTTAAAGGTTGAAGACATATTTCTGCTTGATAAAACACTGTCTTTAACAACAGATTTGTTGTTCAGTGACACATGAGAAACTGCGCTCCCATTTGCATGCAGTGGTCTAAGTTGCTCACAAGCAAGGTCAGCCAACTGCACATCTTGGAGGCACTACGCAAGCTGCTCCTTATTGATCACAAAACTTGTCTGGTTCCCCTCTGAGAAACCCTGGAAATATTAGTCACTCTGCAGAAAAAATATAGGTACTGGAGTATCTATGCTCAAACAGCTTCCCTATCTTTCTAACACAATGGACATTATGCACTTTACCATTAGCTCTTTTGAGCCATGGCACTTTAAAAGTATCTGAGTAAGTTAAAGTTTTTAGAATTCTAACATGCTTTGAAAGGCTGATGGCATATCCAACATTTAAGTGACAGAAAATGGTTATGCAATTTCACTGCAGCTGACCCCTCCCCTCAAGACTGCTAGCAAAACACTTGTTAGACAGTGTCACCTTAGATGATGTTAAATGGCATCACCCCTCAGTAGAAAAAAAAAAGCCCTTGCTTACTTTTGTGTTAGAATGAAACAAAGAACTTAAAATGTTAACACTTGAAAGTGCTGCTCAAAATGAACCTTCTGCAAGAAAACTACAAATTTACGAAAAGCTAAAGAATTAGGTTTATTTCATATATGTTTTAGCAGTGAGATCAAAGTGTTTTTTTGCTGATATTCACTTAAGTTCTCCAAATTACTCGAGATGCACAGGGAACAAAAGATGCATCTCCTGCTGCTTCTCAGAGTATGAAAACTGGTTGCTTCATTCTACCTACTAGAGGATTTTTTGCAAGATTTCCTACAGGAGTCCTTCCCATCTAACAAGAGAGAGGCTTCATAGGACACTTCCTGAAAAAACATGTTCTGAAAACAATATGGTCAGCTCCTGACCAAGATGAGCTGCTGGCTAGCAATTGCTCAGACCATTCCTTGGGTGATGGGTCTTTTTTCACCCAAGGCCCAGAACTTGTCACTGGCATTTATCTTCTCTCCAGTGCTCTGGGTACATTGCCAGCTCTCAGAGACACACGTTATGTTTAAGCTTCTCTGATACATATTGGCAACATGAGAGTTGCCAGATCCGTGTCTGAAAAAGAGTGTAAAAGCCTGGAATCAACTGCTTCACCCCCAAAGGACATGGCAACTGCAAAAACAGAAAGTGACCTGGGAAAGCAGCTACTCAGCAGAACACTCCACCAGCTCCTGTGACACATAAAAGCTGCCAGGAAGCCTACTGAAGCATCACAGTGGACTCAGTGAAAGCCTCTTCTTGCTAGGGCACTTGAACAACAGCTCAAAAAAGCAAAATTTTACTAATCAGAAAGACTTGAAGACTTCAGTAGGTCCAATAGAAAGAAGGTGAGAAGCCTGACTACTGAGGATTTTCATGTGGCTTATAAGAATTACAATTTGGATAACTGAGTGAAAGTTTGCACCACTTTCAGCTTACACATCTCAATGCTTATGTCACTTACCAAGTAATTCTCTCCTAAACCACTTCATAAGGTTTCAGGGAAAACAAGTTCAATAAACATTATTTATCTGTCCCTTTAATAGTCTGGGGAGCTGGCAGCATAGCCTGTACCTCCCATCCCTTGCCATCCACCTCCGTGAGGCTCTCCCAGCCACTCACCACACTCCGTCACAACCATCTCAGCACCTATCAGAGCTACCTCATTCTAGCAGCCACTCCTTTGCCACCACAGGACTCTTCCAATTGCACCCCACGATCCACACCTGTCACAGGATAGTACAACCACACTTTCAGTACTTACATGCAAGCTTATAAAACACCCACCAGCAAAGACAATCTCATGCCTATGAACGCAAACAGGTTTGAAAAAGTGCCTATTCTCTCAGCAGCACTCTACATGGTCTTCTAGCAGCTAAACCCTGTGCCCTGAATAATCCATCCCTGAATGCCATCTCCATGAGCTGCTGATAAGTGAGAGATACAGGTGCAAGCAAAGACCCCATGCCAGCCCCTCTACTCTTTTCCGTGCTGCCAAAAGAGGCAAGGGCCAGATGGACTTTTCTCTCCCACTGCTATGCAGGACCCTGTTTCATAGTTTTGACTCCAGGATGACTGATAAATTTTCAGACCAGCAAGCAACAAGAAGCACTCTCTCAGACAACACAGCCTCTTCTTGGGATATCAACAGAAAAGATGCACACTTTCAAGGAATAAATATACTGTCATTTGGATTGCCTCACTGAGAAGGTACTAAACAACATGGAGCTGAATGATATTTTTCAGGTGAAATGCTCATCCAATAGAAAGTCCGTAGTCCTCCAATCCTTGCTCTCCCAGCTTGAAATTGAGACAAATAAGATTACAAGATCTTAAAGTGATCTATTAAAGCAGATAAGGCAAATGCTTCTGTATGTTACTGCAGCACACTGGAAGACTTAACCAAAACACAGTTTCTCAAAGGAAGAGGTCTTCATTAGCTGCAGAGTACCATGGAAGAAACATGGAGTTGTTTCTGCTGCTAGTTTGCCAAATTTAAAAAGAAAATAGCAAATAAAAATGCTTAGAGAATATAAAATATTGTCAAACCCCATTTCAATAATGTCAATTATATGTCAATGTTTGTAGTCCAAAAGATTAAACTCTACTGGATTAGAAAGGATGACATGTCACTTTTAGAAGGCTGACTGTGACAATTATATCCATGAGACTGCAGAAGGCTCATCGCCAGCAGAGGAAGGATAAGGCAAGTCTACAGGCCTGAAAGTCAAGTTACTAGTCCACTCTGCAGTCAGTACTACAGTCAGGCCAGAGTTTACACAGCATTCAGGCTCTTAATCTACTCAGTGGATACTGCCCATTAACCGGGACTTGAGGAAGCTAGTGTAACAATGACTCAGTTTTTTGTACCTGAAACAGAAACAACCACCACTGAAGAGAAGTATTTGTATTAAGCACGAAAGAGAATAATACAAGAACAGAACAGGCGCAGCTTGTTACTTGTTTGGGCAAGTAACATACCACACGGTACAGCGGAGATAAAAAGTAAAAATAAAAATACAATTAAAAAATCAGCTGCTTCAGAGGAAAGCTCTGCTTCTATCTCGTGAATAAGACAAAGAAAAAATTTTTAGAGGACACTACAGTCCCATCATCATAAAGATCTCACTCAAGAGCAGCAGTAGCACAGGAGGTCAGGGAAGGGAGCAAAAGGACAAGGAACAGGCAATTGCAGTTACTCACTTAAGCACAACCTGAAGCTATGACTTAAGGCTGCATCTTTGGAGTACTGGCCTTCCTTGCACCCTGCTCCTGGGCCACTTTCAGCAGCAGCTCAGAGTAGTGTAAAGCTGTTCACTACCTATGAGCTGCAACACTGACAACCAGATCAGAGTTGAAGGAGTGAATACTGGAACACCAGACTTATTTTCCTTTGCTGTGTACTAGGAAAAATCTGGAAACAAGGCAGACTCTGACTAAGAATTATTTACACTCCAGTCTCAGCAGACATTTCATCTTCCTAACATACAGATCATTATTACATCTCCAGTTTCAAGGAAGCTGATAATCTACTCCACCAGCAGAGAAAAACACAACCGAACTCTCAAAAATGTTTTCACGTGCTGTGTATTATTTGGTCCAAACCAAGGCTGACCAGACACACAAGAGGCATCTGATCTGCAATATGTCTGGATACATGCTATCCTTTGCTTCTGCTTATAAAGGGTGCGTGGTTGACAAAGGCTAAACACAGCAAGTGCAAAAGCAGAGCATTTCCATGGGTTGAAAGATTAAACCTAGATTGCAAAGTGACAATCATTTCTGCCTTTATGAGGAAAAGGCCATAGCTAGAAAAAGCTGAGTGAATTTAGTTAAAACATAACCACATTAAGCCGTTCATCTCTGCACAGAACATCCCAGGCTTTGCAGCTAACATTTCTCTATGTGAATGGGTAGAAACATTTGCTCACATAAGCTGGTTAAATGTAATTCAGCCCAGATGTCCGAATGGCTTAGCAGTCTTTGTTGTGAGATGTTTGCAAAACATCAATAAAGAATGACAGACACAAATACATGACTGAGTTCCTGTCCAGAGGACGTGCAAGGCCTGGCGTTTAACAAGACTACTTTTCATAGCACATATTGCTAACACTCACTGATGTACCAGAACTATGGTTATACAGCCTTCAGTTCACATTCAAATGAAAGGTGAAAATGGATACAAACTAGAATCTAAAACACCTGCCCATTAGGATCCCCACAACCTCATGCAGCAGTGCTGCACCAGTCAGCAACAAGGAGGCAGAGAGAGAAAAGAGGTAAGAAAAGTTGCTAATCTTGGAAAATACCTGATACACACTATGGGAAGGGGTGAAGTGCTCCACTTACAGCCATGACTGTTTTCATAAATGTGTACCGGCTAAGTCCAAAAGGTTTGCCTTACAGACAGTGGCAGGGATGAGGTAACTAGGGCCAGAAATGCATTTGCAGTGGATCTGCTCAGATACTTCTATCACAATAGTGGCACTGTCCAGTTCTCTTAGCACCATATACAGTTCTGGAAAACACACAGATAAAAGACAGCATTTTAAAACAAAGTATCATAGACAGAAGAAAGCTTAGCAGGAGAATCCAGGGTGCAAAAAACACAGGGAAAAACTTCGAACAAAGCCAATAACATGCCAGTAATTCATCCTCCCAAATACAAGGTCATTTTCTACTCTCATTGAGGAATGTATTGATTCTAATTAAGCACAAAATTTCCTCCAGCAATATGATGTCTGGCTCAGCCAGTTTCCACAATGCATGTGTACATTACAAATTCACCTTTAAAAACCTGGGTAAAAACCACAGACTCTATCTATTATGCAAATATGTGTAACCATTTGCATACGAACTTCCACACCACTGCTACACTGAGGTATTTGGTGCAGTATGGTGAAACAACCTGATGTACAAGCCCCTTCATAAATAAAGGCATCCCCCTGACTCAATCTCAAACAACAAATTAATCCCAAAACTACTGTCCCAGGTTATCTACTGGGGTATTTTGACAGAATACAGAGCTGAAACCAACAAAGAAGCTTGATTAAAGCCCAAGTCTTCCCTGGAATACACCATATATACCAACAGACAAGGCTTAAGTTCAGACCTACCAGCAGCAGATGCAGCAGTCCTCCCCACTACTTAATAAAACAAGCTAAAATCTTATTTGTAATAAAGAGGCATTTCACAGACAAAAAAAATGGATATGTAGTAATCAATACCAATAAATTTAGCATTGTAGCAGGATACTGTTTTCCAAGACACCAGTTTATTGCCTTCAAATTTAATTTTTAAGACAACAAGTTAAAGGAAACACTCAACTCTGAAAGGGCCTAACAGCCCTACAAATTCTCCTCCTTAAAGCTATCCCCATCTTTGAAGCTCAACAGACATTCTTTTGCTTGTAACATGCGATTCAGATATTGTAACTTTAGAATATTTGCCGTGACCCAAACTTTAGAAGTTCTTTTTTAACACTGGGGCTAGAAGGATTGGGACAAAATTGAGCATCAAGTACCTAATTACAGCTCATGCGCAAGCAAAGCAAAAATTCGGTCACACTGTAGACATGAAACTTTGATCAACGCAACCATGCTCTTGATACACTTCTGCCAGAAGTGTACTTCTTTATACTCTAAAGGAAGGAAATTACCTTGGGGGTATCACTCCTTCAGAAGTCCTCTATAGCTCCATTTTGTTACATTTAGTTAAAAATGTAGGCTTCCACTGCGTTCTCCAGAAAGGAAAGAAAAAAGAAAAAAAAAAAAAAAAAGGCGAAACAAAGGACTTTGTGGCAAAGAACAGAATTCTGGGGTCAAAGACCAAAAAATCAACTAGAAGAGATTCCCCTGCCCAATATTTAAAACATGCACAGAAAGTTTACTGATGAAACATTCAGTCTTTTGTTCTAATTCCTACCTATTATTTCACTAAACAGAGGCACCACTCTCCTGCATCTATATCTTGAAGGTATGTGGACCAATTGTTTTACACTGAATTGTACAAATATTCTTTCTACCTGCCACACACTCATGATGGCAATGTACAAACAGTTGCTCTAGCCAATTTTGTTCCAAAAGAAGCAACTGCTCTCCTTGTTCCTAAAAAGATTTTAATGAAGCCATCTGCTCACAGATCAGTCTATTCTAAAAACATCCTGCATTCTTTATGCTCTCTTTTACAGTTCACAGTCTGGCTAGCATCCCAGGGCTACAACCTTTGCAAAAAAGCAAAGCAAGAAGCAGAAAAAAATTCTGAAAATATTTTGTTCATATTTACACTAAATATGTGTACTTCAGTGTCTGCATATATCATATGCAGATATCACATTACTGACAACATTTTTGGCAATATTCGTATTTAGAAGAAAGGCAATAGACTAGTTAATTGGAATGCAAATTGAATCTTGGAATGCTTGTTTTTAAATATTTGAATAGATTATCTGTTAATATAAACAATGCCCAAGCAAAGAAGCTAACTAATCAACAATTCAAAAATTTAAAAAGTATTACAGCTTCATATAAGCATAGCCAAGAAATTAAGAAATTGTGTCCAACTCTGTCCAACCCATCTGTAAAACAGCAACCAGGAAATACAGATTTAAAACGAGTGATGCAGGGGCTACACGAAAAAGCCATGTTTAACTACCACACACCTGTGACAGCTGGTTTCAGTTGTCAGGACGTTGCCTAACCATGTAGGACGTACAGGACAAGAGTACTGGAAGTGGTACACCTAGGCAAGAATGAACCTGAGGTAGGTCTCCTATGCTAAGTTACTGCTTTTACACGTAGCACAGATTGGGAACAAGTACTGACTTTGAATACTCCAAACTTAGAGGCACATTTTTCCAACTTCTTATCTGTTAGCAGCCCTCTGGTAGCAGCTTAAAACATGATTTTTCATTATTAACTTCTGCTGCATCTGGCAGTACAAATAAGCATTTAGTATGGTTTTCCAGCTGAAAAATACTCCCTTTACCCACAAGTTCAAAACCTGTTTCACTGTGCTTTGAACACAACTCTGAAATTAATAGTGCTGCAAATCCATCAGGAAACAGAAAATACATTCATCATGGTACCAAGCACAATGGAGCCTTCAATTTTGCCTGGCTCTTCTACAGCACTTTCAAACACAATTAATGATTATGCTAAATTATGAACAAAACACCATGAACAAAATAAAATACCAAAAGCCTGTACATGGCACAATAAGAACACCTAACTTTGTTTGCAGGGAAACAGAGCCTTCAGACACCAAGAGCAATAGCCTGGATATATAACATGCATATTTTGGGTTTCATTGTTTCCACAGAAAGAGTTTCTGGAAGGCTGGGGACAAGAAAGGGAAAAGAATCTTTTTCAAATGTTTTTATTACAGTTTCCAAAAAGCATGATTTTACTCTGTGGGACTCACATTTAACATACTAAGACTGCATATCCAAAATGTCCATAATCATCTGGTGCCCAAGAGAGTTATGGCAGTAGCACAGGACAGGCAAAAATCAGACCAAAGCTGTTGTTCAAAAAGAGATATAAAAAATCAGCAAAATTCCACACCAAAACCTGGGTGTGAACATTTTCTCACAGCACTGAGTGTCAAAATTCCATGCTCACAGTTCAGAACATATGTCAAAGAGCTGCTTCTTCCAAGAGCCAAGCCTGTTGCAGCACAAAGAGAAAAAAACAAATCTCAATTTACAGTTTTTTCACTCAGATTTCTCCATAATAAAACCAGAACTGTGCCTTCCAAACTTGACCTCTTCATGACCATAGAGTAAGGAAAGCAAGGCTGTAATTTTAGGGTTTTATACATGCAGAAAAAGAAGTAGAACTGCAATGTACTGCAATAATTAAGCAATTTTTTTCCCAGTGCTGAGATTCTTCAAAAGCAATCACGTGCCCACTGTCACAGCCACAGCTAACTCATCTGAAATAATATGTGGCTGACACAGACAGCTCCCAAACTAGGCCAAAGCTTTCAAAGGGCCTCCATAAGGCCAAAATTAAACTTCTCATAGAAGACAGCTCTCCTGTTGCAAATGGTGCCAGCTCCTCATTCTGCATGTGGTAAGTGACTGAAACAATCAAATCAGAAAGCAGCAAGACAGTGTCACAAGTGTTGGAAACACACAGCATCTCCTGATCTAAGAAGTTAGACCAGTCCATAATTCAAAGGAAAATGGTGTACGTAAGATGTTTGCTCTACTCACTGGTTTAAAACATACAAATATATCCATCCTCCCCTGCTCTTGCCTGAGAATTTGTGCCACGACAGCAAAAACTTTACTAACTGAACTGCATCAGCCTCACTGTGCCATAAAAGAAGGCACATCTGTAGAGTGATGGCAAGATGGGCCTTATTGTGAATGAACCCAGCATGCTGTGCCCTCCATCCCTACACAGCCCTGGTCTCAGGCCAGAAAACAGGCAGCCAACAACACATCTCATCGCTGTGCAAAGGGGAAGCAAAAGATCTTCCAATCAAGGGTGGCATGGGAGTCTGCACTTGGCTGTCTGTGGCTACTTAGCAATTACTGCTCAAACAGCACCATTATCCACCTCCTTCTCAAATTCAATGAAAATTCCCAGCATCATTCCCCACTGCATATTGAACCAGCCTAGGCCATATGGAGAGAAGACTGGCACTCTCTTATCAACATGGCAAAAAGAGAAACAGTGCTCTCCCAAACACCACTTAACCGGGGATTCTAGCTGAAAGAACTAAGGCAGGGACCCATACTGCTGCTTGCTTCAGCACTTCTCAGACCTGACATGTTCTGAATAATAAACTTCTGGGATACACAGAAACAAGTAAGGCAAAAAATGTATTTTCCAGGTTTTTGCTAGAGTCACATCTGCACATAAACGTTTTTTCTCCCCCCTGTTGTCTGGTGTCTGATCAGTGTTACTTACCAAGGATTAAAGAAACTGTAAACTACTAAGCACTTGAAATTTGTTCAGTTGGAAAAGCCCCCAAAATCACTTTTTTGAAGAGTATCAGGCACAAGATGGAAGATAATTTGAATAAATTACGGAGATACAGAGATTTGCCAATACAGAGATTTGCCAGCAACAAACAGAGTCTTCTATCCATCTCCACCAACCAGGAACAGAATGTCATCACCCAAGGGACGAGAAGAACAGGACCAGGCACACAAGCAGAAAAATTTCGACTTTATACAATCACCAGACTGAGTGCCTGAAATGACACTTCAACAGCAGTAGATATGTAACATATGTATGAGAGATGCAAAAAGCTACGCATGCAATGATTTCTTCCCCTTGTTCTTAGACACAAATGAAAACACTAAATTTGAAGCTTCAAAAAACTTACCCAGAGGAAAAACTAGGCCATCTGCTTTTATGGGGAGAAATGGAGGTGTGACTTTTCAGCCAGATCAGTTTCTAAATGTAGTTCAGTGTAGAGCCAGACAAGTTTTAGTACTAATGCAAGGAAACAAGTAAAAGCTCATTCAACTGCAGATTTTCAGGAAGAATATGCTCTCTTTCACAGTGCAGAACTACAGTTTTGGAAAGTGTTACGGTTTTGATTGAAATTCTGCCAACCAGAGAAAACACATTGGAAGCTACCAGACCAGTTGCTGCCACGGAACAAAGCATCTTGAATGCATTCCTCACAAATTTGGGTTTCCACTGATCCACCTGTCTCTTCAATTTTTAATTCCATGTGGGTATCTTTCGAATCTCTTTTATGTAATTTTCCTTCTGGCAGAGAGTTGATAAACTGTGAAGCATGTCTCTTCAGCTCACAGTACACACAGGGTTAATGCTCTTGCTAATCAAGTGAGAAAAGACTGCAGAATACCAGCCTATTTTATTCGAAGTCTGTGTTAACTTGTGTTTGAGCTACAGTGGAGGTGAAAAGCATACAGAGAGGCTGGACCTCTGAGGCTCTGAAAAGTCTGTGCTGATACTAGAGGACTCAATAAACATAAGTGCAAGTGCACAAGCTGTGCTTCTGTCACTCACACACACACACAGAGGAGAGCACTTCAGAAACACCAGCCTGAGCATCACTGAAACACACAGCCAGAGACAGCTACAGGATTCTGATCTACAACAGTATTAACAACATGTCAAAGTCTGTAATGCAGGTACGCTAAAAAGTGGAAGAGCTAGAGCTCAAAATAGCAGGACTCAATGCAGATCCCACCGCCTTTGCTATCTTCTCATCGTAGAGCTTCTTTCAGACCCTTAAGCAGACAGCTAACATGGGCTTCAGCTGCCTGCAAAGCCTCTCTCTACAGCAGTGTATGGGGGATGCCAAGCCTACATTACTCCACTCTCACTCCCAGCCAAAACATTAGCTACTCCCAGGAGACAAATAAATAAATAAATAAATAAACAAACAAACAAATAAATAAAAATAACTGAATGACAGCAGTCCCACAGTTTTCTTCTGTTCCCATGCTCATGAAACCTAGCAGACTGTGGCAGGGACAAAATTATTTAGCATTATGAGATAGAATGATGCATCACAAATGGTCAGCAGCAGGGCCAAAAAATGAACACTAAGGAAGAACAGAAAGGGAAAAGTCACCTATGCTGAAGCCTATTTACTTTTGTCTTCCAACTTCAGTGATTGCAGAATGCCAAAAGCCATTTTGAGTGCTGTGAGATAGAGCAGATAAATGCCTGACGACAAGTACAATTTGTACCACAAGCTGGTTTCACTACTTGGATAGCACAAAAAAAGTATGTACAAACCCTATTAGCATGTTTAAAATTTGCTTGCCACATGCTGGAGACTGAAAATGTACCATAAAGCATCATTAAGAAAACCAAGGCACTGGGTATGGCAAACACTAAGCAAGTGCATTTACAGTTTTAATGCAAAGTCTTAGCCCTCAGCCTAATGCAACTTCAGGCAGCAAACAACAGCTCCAAGAAAAAAAAACCTACCTGAAAGACACAGTTCTGTGTACAAACAATATGAAGCAAACTAATTTGAAATAAACTGATGTTTAACCAAATTCTGCCATCTCACTCTATGCAAGTTAGACTAGCATTCTCATCCAAAGATTCCAAATGCAGAACTGCTAGAGAAGCAGGTAGTGGAATGAGTAATTAATGGCTACCCCCCTCCAGATCAATGAACAGTGACAGACTGAACATGACACACAGTATAGTCACGACAGCTGCAGCAGACAGAAAATGCTTTGTACCAAAGCTGTAATCAGGAGAGTTTAGAGCTGCCAAAGAAAAAGTTAACATACAACTAAGACTTCCACACACATGCACTTCGTTAACCTTTGCTTTTCATGCTATGCACCCTTGAGTAATGAGTATGTGAAACTTTGTTTTCGAAGGTTTGTCTACCTTACTGTAAATGTAATGGGGTCCCAAAGAAAAAGCACTGCAGTTATTAAAACGGTTTAGGTGGGTACTGCCATCTTGAGAAACAGAACTAGCTCTGTGATTAAAGCTCTGCCTGAGCATGATGGCATCCACTTGCTTTCCTACCAGAAGAACTGGATACTAAGCCTGTCATTCTCAGAAGCAGAGCTTCAAAACAGGTAAATCATAATTCACAGCCACTGGCACAAGTCTAACTTTTCTGCCAATCAAAGAGTTTTAGATACTGAAATTCATACACCAGTCTGAAAGGTTTCCAAGGCAGACAACTAAATATTCCTGTAGCTTAGTGTATCACTGAGCAATGGGTCTCCTAGCACAGTTCAGACAAACAAACTGTACTAACAGACTGTCCATTAATTAAAGCTGACGCTTCCTTGCCCATCAGGCAACAGCATTCAGGAGCCATCACATAACGAAACCATTGTTAGTCAGTCTTTTCCATATTCGACTGGAGAACAAAAGGTGACTGTTGTACAGTCAACAAGGACTTGAACTTCTGCAGGTAGCTCCACTTCTCATCAACAAATACAACAGTGAAAAGAGATTTTGCACTGAAAGAAGAAGTGAAAACTCTTAGTAAAAATAAACCAAAAAAGTTTCCCTGAAGTTTTTTCTTACAGTTTTTCACTGAACAGCACCTTTTCATAACAGCCAACAGATTTTAAGTTCAACATCATACCACTTAACTACTTCCGTGCCATCATCTAGCAAAGATAGTACAAAACCCCTCCTCAGGAAAGACAGTTTATCCTCCTTCCAGCCTCCTAGGTTGCCATATGTAATGTTCTTCTGCAACTTTTCAAACCTGTGAGAAAAATACAATATTTTGACAGTCATGTATGAGACAAACATCTGAAAAAAAAAATCAGATATTCACTTCTTCCAAAACATTTGTGATATGACAGTTATTCTTCAGTAAAAATAGGACATAAGAAATTGCAAAACATTTACCATGAAGAAAAGGTAGGGAGAAAATTCCTTTCATAAAGGAATATAAGAAGGATTTTGAGTTTCTGTTGGTGTTTCATGAACACATACAACACATTTAAGAATGAAAATCAATCATATCAACGTTGTTTCTAAATTGTGATGTTTTAGCAACCACACTAACTACCAGCAGCAATCACAGGTGACACAATGTGAGGACCAACTGAAAAGAGCTGAATAAATACTTTCATCCTAGTTTTCATGAGAAGAGAAAAATGATGAAAGAACACCCAAAGCTTCAGACACAAGAAAAGAAAGAAATCCCAGAATAAAATGAAATAGCAGGCTGAGACAAGTAAAGGGCCTCTAATGGTAGTGATTTATTCTATCACAGCCTGTTAGTGTCAGGTTATGTAATGAACCCACATGAT
The DNA here is from genome assembly GCA_013399225.1 of Rhipidura dahli. NCBI lineage: Eukaryota > Metazoa > Chordata > Aves > Passeriformes > Rhipiduridae > Rhipidura > Rhipidura dahli. Next base: position 208,747 of record VXAC01000238.1, on the reverse strand, counting down.
TTAGGAATTCACATAGGGAGAAAATGTTTTTCAGCTAGCTATATGGATCTAAGTTGGCTGATGTCAAGTGCCTGTAAGTGATAATCTCATGAAAATGACAGATGAACACTTTAAACAAAGTCTTAAAATTCATTACTTTTTATGACCCTAAGTTTATTAAGGCATGCCTTAATGCTATCTTCAAAATCAACCAGAAGAAATACCAGATAAAAGCTGTAATTCTCCCAACTACCAACATTTCTCTTGATTTTAAATATCTCTGCTTTGAAGCTAGGATACAGATGAAATAAGATATGAAGTCAAAACACAAAGGCAGATAACACACCGCTGTGAAATAGAGCAGGTGAAGGCTGTACTAAATGAAACAAACTCACAAAGAACAATTATTACATGACAAACATTTACAGAAGGGAAGATATGGATGAAAAAAAACCACATAGCTAAGAAAGCTGTCATTGAAAACTGGTTTGCCCTTCTGCGTAACAGAGGCTTCTAAACCTCTCCACAAATCAGCTGAAGTGAAAATCTGCTCTTAGAAAAGCAGTTCCCAACATACAGCCTCCTGCAGAGGCAGAATCCATTACCACTTTCCTTTTATGGAAGTGTGGTTTATTACTTCTCTGAAAGACTTGCCTTCAATTTCCAAATACTGGGTCCTACATATGTTACCCTAAGGAGTCGGCTACATTTTTCTTCCCCATCATTTGTATTTACCCATTTACGCCCATTACTTGTTCTTTGAGAAGTCACACAGGTAGTGCTTCTTGAACTTCTCTCACTGTAAACATTTTTTAGCACTTTTCAACCCTCCATGACTCAGGTAATATCCTTCCTAGTATTCCCTTCACAAGAAGGAGACTAAATATAATCATGGAAGAAAACTAAACTGAGCTTTTGTGAGCTTCACTAAACTGACATGCATTACAAGTATTACAGATTAAAAACATACATAGCATCAGTTCACAACAGCTAAGACATTACTGATACCTTGGAGCAGCTACCTGAAAACAGAGGTAGACAAAATTAAGGCAATAAAACAGAATAAAGTTCCAAACTTTCAAATGAATCCTTGCAAGTCTTTTAAAACTGTTTTTTAAGATATTCAGACAATGTCTGTCCAAAACCTTGTGTTTTCAAAGCAACCAGGTTCAGAGACAAAAGTCATGACTGAGACCAACAGCCTCTGGGGGCTGGAATGCTGGAGCCCTCTGATGTCAATTTGGGTAGCTTGAGTTACTGAAAAGAGAAGCCTACAGCAAGCATTTACCCTCCAGAATCTAAAAGACACAGATACTCTTTACAACATAAAGGACATAGGTAAAGCCATTTCTTGGGATTTGTTTCAGTTTGGGGTTTTTTTTTCTTTTTAAAACAGTTACTTTTCAGTACACCAAGTTATTTCATTAAGTCAGGCAACTTCAGCCAGTTCAGCACAGTTCCTGAAGTTAAGAAGCAAAAAGCTAAGCCTTAGTGCACTTCTGCATTCCTTTTCCACTGTAGTTACATCATTTCATGTGGGTAAAGGTCTGTCAGGTAGAAATCCTTCTGACCAAGTAAGGACCAGAGATAAGCTACTAAGACACAACAAATTTTTCTTGTGGCCCGGTTTGGCCATGCTATGAATAGGTGTACTTCTCTTCAATCTGAGTCAAATTCTTAAACTGCTAGAAGACATAAAATCCTCCTCATCCTCTTACTCCCATCAACTAAAACCTACACCGAAGTTTGCAAAAGGAAGAAAAACAAATGGGATTACAAAAACAAAATTAAACCCTTTGACTCATTTCCTTCTTCCCCTTTCATTCCAATAAAAGCCAACAAACCTCTTGCCTTTACAACTCAGATGAAATAGCTCAGCTTAATCACCATCTGAACTTACCTTCTTCAGGCCATGAGAATCCCAAAGTCTTCCTCTTTAACTGAGTTTAAACATTACATGGATGACAGCACAGCAATCTCAGGATGGGTACAAAGAAGTCAAGAAGTGAGAGGAAGGCCACCCAGCTGCAACACCAGAGAAGACAAGTTCCCTCACACTATAATGCCCAGCGCTGCACATGCCCCATAACACAGCTTTGCTTCTTCACGTCCTGCAGCCAGTCTGGCTACCATTGCATCTGCCTCCTGTCCTTCCAAACGTGAGTGCCTCGCTCAACCACAGGGAGGAAAACAAAGGGGAAAGCAAGGCCAGAGAAAGGGTCCTGTGTTTTCCACCAGCTGACTTTCTGATTTAGGGGCCCATTTTTGTTTAGTATTTTACTTACAAGGGAAGCAACTGATGTCATCTCGGTTCAGTACTCTAGGGCACCAGGACAGCAGTGACCATGGCAATTTAAGGTAGTGGCTACCACATCTACTCTAAAAAGCTCCTCAACAAAACAGGCAAAAATACTTTAAAAATTGATACCTACAGAATTGAGAGGATTACAGAGAAGAAGTCTGCAACACCAAAATGGGAAGGAAAAAAAAAATACAATCCAATATTGTGTTGTAAGTGAGCCCTGGAAATCGCAGAAACCTGATGACCCAGATGGAATGAGTTAGCATTCACACAAAACAGGTCAGTTTGGACAAAGAATACTCCCAGATTACACATTAGAAAACCTTATTAACAGCATCACTACTCAGAAGGGACAGAGGGCAACCCTCACAGTATGCCCTGTCTTTGTCATCAAATACAAATATCCTACAAAGGCATCCTACTCGTTAAACCTCCTATTTTTGCTGAATCTAATTTCTACAGATACAAAGAGGCGATTCACCGTTCTTTACCAACACTAAATGGGACACAGAGCTGTTGTGGCAGGCCCAGTTCCACCTCCCAGGGCCAGCAGAGCAAGTCCTGTGCCAGAGGGTTTTGGTTTGCTTTCCCTCCCTGGTGCTGGATCAGAAACCAGTCTGGACCCGTATGCTCACAAACCACCATTCTGGCTGTCTGTAATGTAAGCCAAACCATGCCACACAGCACTGTTTCCCAAAAACCACAGGGATGGTAAAAGATCGAGGATGCGCTTCCCAGAGGCTCAGAGTCTGCTCTCTCTGGCAGTCACTGGGAGGCAGGGAGGGAGCAGCCAGGCACACAGGGATACTGCTGAGCAAGAAGCTGACAGAAGCAGTGATCACCATGTGATCACCAGTGAGTGTAAAAACCTGGAAAGAGGCATAAATTACTAGAGATGGAGGCCATTTTCATAGTGCTGCTGAAAGGAGCTGTGACATTGTAGCCTTCTCAATCATTAACTGAGGGGGAAACAAAACACGCTTCCCACTCATCCTTCAGAGCGGGTTTCTCCCGGCCCCCTTCAGCTCCAGTGGCCCTTCCCAGAGGCTGGTGCTGGATAGGCACGGCTGTCACACCACCTAACAGCAGGGAAGGACTGGCAGCTGTTCATCCTTGCCCCATGCCTTCAAGAAGAGCATAAAAGCCTCAGAGGATAGTCAGGCTGACACTGGGGCTGTTCTTGCTATGACTCCACATACTTACAACAAAGGGGGAACAAATAAGTTAACATCAAGATACTCAAAATAAGAATGACTGTCAGACAATTCTACCAAAATCTACTACCCAAAGAAGGGTAAATAACTCCACACCTAATTTAGAAAGAAAATTAAGTCTGTGTTCTTAATAACCTTCAGATGATGTAAACTTGAAGAGCCTGCCATCCCAGGAGAAACTCTCCCTCCTTAATGGATGCCCCATTGTGTTTCTGTTTGGTGAAGAGTTTGGGTCAGAGCCTCCCAGGATCCCTACCCCATCTCACATTCCCAGTCAGCCTCTGGCCACCCCAAAAGACTCAGGTCACACAAAGCCACCAGCTGCTGGCCAACACTGCTCCAACAGCCAGAGGGCCCCTATACAACAGACACCAAAATACATCGCAGAAGAATGAAGGTCTACACTATCATCTGGCATTAATAATTTAAGACACAATATGAGATAGTTTTGTTATTTTTAAAAAGGGCTTTGTTCAACATTAAACTACAGAACTGATTTATGAGACCCTTAAAAGGCATTTTATCTGTGCTGAAAACATCAACTGATCCATTTGTTTCAAATTAAGGGTCAACCCTCTTTTCCTAAGGCATACAAAGACAGCTTTTATCAGTTCATATTTTATACCTTGAAACTCTTGCCCAAGTTTTTCACCTAGAATCACATTGTCACATTATCTGTATTTTAACTAGACATTAAAAAAAACCCTAACTCCACCAAACTTTTAACTTTGAAGCTTTGAAGAAACCCTGCTGACATGTATTTTTCTAACCCATGAGCACAAAACAACACTGTGCCACCCTTGTAAAAGGAAGAAATACCTTCTCCCTACCTAAACCCTATTCCAAAGTCAAATGTGTTACCTGAAATAAATGCAGTCAAAACAATACAGAAAATTAGGAGTTTGAAGTGCTAGATAAAAATACACAGCATGACTGAGCACATCTTGTTCTCCAGGCACCCCTCAACAAACAGACTGAAGATTTATCAGGTCTACCTGATAAACCATTCTTTCGGGAAGATGATTAAAAAGAAGCTGCTCACCATACTGTCCCAATGATGCAAGTTTTGATACAGAAAGATTTCTGCATATTTAAAAATTTAAACATCAAATCAGTACATTCAAAAAGTCAAATCAAGGAGTAAATTAAGACCTGAATTAAACAGCTGTATTTTCCAACACACTTTTCTTAGAATTTTTCCACCATTCAACAGCAAACAATACTCCCATAAAAGACTAACCACATGCTATATATATGTACTGTGTGATACTCTGCAAAGTATATAAAACTACAGAAATGTAACAGTATTTAAATTAAACAAAAACTGTTTTCAGCCTTCTTACCTAGTAAGTAGTCTTAAGACAACTGGACCAGCAAACTTCATGGGAGCTGTCACATATGGGTGAGCTAAAGCAAAACAGTTCTGTAGCAAAACATCGCCTACTGCCTGTGAAGTCACTACTAAATGAAGATTCCATATTAAAATCAGCAACTTGCTCAACGTAATTAAAAAATATAGGTTGGAAGCAGGATATTAAATCTTAGGGAAACTACTTAAGCAGAATGCAAGCTGTGAAAAAGCACCAACTACTGACAACGAAAACGCAGAAAACATTCCCCAGTTCATTAGCAGCCAAGTAATTAATCACAGTGAGCTGGTCAGGGTTGGAAAGTGTCTCCAAAAACCTACAAAGCCAGATTACACCATCCTCACATACTTTAAGGAGAGCCCTCCCTCTACATTGAAGGTCTGGGCTTAAACAAAGACAGCCCACAGACCAAGAAGCCACCTATTGAGAGTGAACAACATGGTGAAAATCTGTGCCTGCACAAACAAGATCAACTACTAACCTGAATTAAAATCAAAGAGAAAAGAAAATGCGCAGCTTACTCTAAGGAACTGTCAGCTGGAGACATCAGAATGTCAGATGCTCTTATTAAACTGACCCACAGAGGTCAAGGTGCAGACAGCACCGAAATGTGAGGCAGACATCAGCATCAAAAGAAGAGTACATTGTGCAACAGGTCTCCAACACCTCATCCTCTGCAACTCCATTCTAAAACCTGGGGGGAGAAGAAATAGCCTGACAACTCATCATCACAGAGATCATAATCTCTTGCTTCAGGGAGAGGCGTGGAATTAAAATAATTCCATGCTTTCGTGGCTGCCAACGAACATGACCTACAATTCCACACTAGATAGTAAGTCAAAGAAAGCCAACACTTAAGAAATATTTTTGTCACCTGAAAGAAACTGTCACTTTAGTCAAGTCAGATTCACCCCTAATTTGTTGATGCCCATTTTCATGCTCCAGCTCACCACAGCACAGATCACACCATGGTTTCACTAACACTCCTCTTGCTGGCAAAACCAGCTGAGGCAGCTCCTGGCCCCGCAGCGGTGCTTTGTCACTGGTGGGGCCATGCCATCAGCAAGCTGTACTGATGTGGTGCAGCATCAAACCTCTAAGCAGCGACACTACCACTTCTGAGGAAGATGCATGGGAGCAAGGAGAGAGAGTGGCAATTGGCAGAAGTAGCTCAGACTGGCTTTTCTGGCATATCCAATGGCAGTGGTGCACCAACACTGAGAGGCACAAGCCTCCATGAATTCAATGACCATGAGAAACACATAAAGCACCACTAATGCTGCTGCATTTGAGTTGATCTTAATGAGCAAGTGGCCACACCAGATATTTTCATATGTATTCATAATACAGTTTTATTGTGCAATTTTTAGGCTACATTAAAACAATAAATATAATCACGGAGGAGAAAGAGGCAACTTTGGTTTTGCCCATAGTAAAGATGAACCCACAGGAAAGCCTATGTTGGGAATAAACACCCTGTCCTGCCCATAAGAGCTTGCATTTGTGCTTCACGTCTCAAATCACACTGACTCCTCTTTCAGGCAGGAGGAGGGCAGCAGGGACACTGCCACATGCCCAACAACATGGACAGGCCATCACACCACTCCATACTCTTTGCCCTGGCAGCACCACTGTACCATCACAGCTAACCAACCCCACGTCAGCTCCTCAAAAGGTCTTTCTTGTAAGGTTGCAGCACGTGCATGCCCCAAGAGAAACAGCCATACACAGGCAACTCATAGGTTAGGGTCCTTTGCAACCAGGACAGCCAGGCCATCCCGAGTTGCAGGCATTCCTATACAACCAAATATTACACAAAAATCAGCACAGCCTTCCTGCCTGCAATACATTACAGGCATCAACTACCAACACAGCAATACCATGTGAAAACCTGCAGTCACCTTTCTTGTGGGTTTTCATGCATGTGTAACTAGTATGAACAGTTATCCCAAGGCAAGGGGCCCACTTCTTGCTATAGTTAACGTAAAACGTCTGAGTACCACTGCTAGTTTAGAAACCACCACCATATCTGAGTAATCTTTGCAAAAAAAACAAGCCTCTTCTACACAGACCGTCTGGGTAGACACTGCTAATGAAGATGAAGGACAAACAAAAGTCACAAAGCTAGGAGAGTTTTAAATACCGGCTTTGGAGGCAAACCTCAGCAAAACAAAGATTTTTTTAAAAAAACCCAACCAAACATATTCTTTGTTTGCAAAGTACCGTGAGATCTTCTGAGCTTCTATACCTTTACCTCAGTTTGTAATTAGGACTCTCACAGTACCATGTGCACAGGATTATAGATTTCCTTCCCTCCCCATCCCCCCCAATCAAGTTTCAACTCTGTGGACCAGATCCAAGGAGCTGGTTTCTATGCATTCCTGAGGGAGAAAGGGCTATAGAAAAGTCTTTTATTTCTGCATGTATTTCCCAGAAGGCCCAACTAATGCAAAAGGAAATGTATCATGCTTCTTCAATGGGGGGAGGGCAGGAGGGGATTAACATGTTTCATGGGCAGTGTGTGCAAGCCGGGAGGGTTGAGCACTTCAGTCTGAGCAATTAGATGCAACTCTTTTGTAAACCTTACGGTACGATATCTGAAATACCCTTTTCAACAGAAAAACTTACTCAAGTAAATGTCAAAGTAAATTGTGCTGAAAAACAGACTATGCCACAAAAAGCTACTGTAAAGGGGCACACTTGAGACTGAATATGTACACCTCATGAGAATCACCGCTGAAGCACACCAGCATAGTGAAGTTAAGGGTATAAATTCAGGAGCACACGTTTTCATTGCAAGTAAGAATCATCTGCTTGAACAGTTTCATGTAACTGCTAGCAACCGTTTCCTCCTCCTAAACTGATTCTGTACATCTTTACACAGCTTTTCAAGAACTCTACCAATTTGAGTCCAGCTTCAGAAAGATGCATCAAGATAAAAAAAACAAACAGACAAACAAAAAAACCCAAAACAAAACAAAAAAGGCAACCAGAAACAGAGTGACTGTTCCCTATGCTAAAATAAGTATTACAGGAAAATGAATAAAAAGTTACTGCTCCATGATTATGACTCCTGCTGCTGAATCTATTTCACTGGCAAAGCATATCTATTGGCAATGCACAAAGCGGCTTTTGCTCCACCTCACATCTCCAGAGACTCAAAGCATGACTCCAGCTACCGCATACACTGTCAAACACAGCATTCCCAGAGCCTGTGCTGTTCCCCTCAGGGCTGTTTTTTCTTTAAAATATCCCCCTTCCACTTGCTCACAGAAGCTGAATTTAAGGCAGATACAGAGTAAATTTGCTGAAGGTACACGTTGCTTCCACTTTGACAGAGAGGACAGGTAGCAGACCATGCCACGCAGGATAACAGGCAAACATACACTTACTAACATACAACTAATAGAAGATCAGTTAAAGTTTTACTGCATTTGCTGGTTCAAAAATTCCTACTCCAACTGTATTTAAAAACTGTTTGCAGTTTAATATAGCATGCAACTATTATAGCTGTCTACTTAAAGTAAAAACAAATTCACTCCCAGAGTTAATCAGCATTATTAGTTACAGCGTAAACAGCCTAGGATATTTAACTAGTACAGTCAATAACATTATCACTCATCCTCCTCTTCAACCCTCACATAGAAAAGTAAAAGCAGATAAATTATTTATTTACTTAAAACCAAATGATCAGGTTGACTGTTCCAGGACTGTGCTTTTAGATGGTGAACTATTCAGCATTGCATTTGCAACATTTAGTAAATCAATGGGGAAAAAAACCAACAAGATTTAGTACTGATTTTGCTCAGTCACTTCTTTCTTATGACTCATTTTGCAGTATTTGAAAGCTTCCACTTTTGCAAAACTATATTCTAGAATTTTAACACTACAAATAATAGACTCTGTACACAAAGATCAACACTTCCAACAGTAACCCATTTGCCTATGAAACACCTATCACAGTCAAAGCAATATGGAAACAATTTAAGAGTTTGTCATGTTGATAGGAGAACACGATATTGAATAGCATGGTCATTCATTTAATAAGGTATGAAAAGATCCAGCAGCCAGAAACCAATGATCAACAACAAAATGCACAGGCTCTCACAGAGGAGAGTAATTAATGCTTGGAAATAAGATTGCATGGGGGATTTGCAATCAATAGAAACAAAATGAGTAGAGATCCATTTTCTGCATGGAGAACATGAGAGTAGTGGACAAAGCTCAGTATAGAATTTCACTCAGTCATTCCAGAGGTCCATGTTACTCAGGGACTAAGGTAGCACCTTTAATTTGCTTTTCTTCAGGGAAGCAATGGCTCACTTTTTTCATCAGGTTATCTTTTCACCTTCAGCTTAAGCCTGCCACCCCTGCACCCCCATCTCAGGCAAGAGAGGGGCATTGAAAGGGTAGGCAGGACAGCAGCTGCTGTAATTCTGGGTTGCTACAATAAAACTGATTTTGCAGCTCTATAAAGAATTTTACTATATTTTACATTTTTTACATAGTTCTACAATGCAACCATGTCACAAAGCTGCAAAAACAATGAAAGATTGAGCACAGCTGCAGAAGTAGCAGGCACAGCCCCTTCACAGGGCAAAACCCACTCAGCAGTCTTCTGCTACACTTACAGCTGCCTCACCATCCCATGCAGTGCTCAGAAACACTTCATACATGTACCTCTGAGAGAGATAACAAAGACCAAGGCAGCAATCAGTCTTACTGCTGTTTTGAATACATTTCTCTATTATTTCACACTAAACCAAAACAAAACACAAAATAAAAAAACCCCCACACCACACCAAAAAACATTAATTCATCATTACAGCACAGATTCTTTTCATTATCAATCTGCCCACCCCATTATCAAGCTGGAAGCTAAACCCTAGCATCAGTACATATGTGCTTTGGAAACAATGTCTAGTCATTACAGAGCAAAACTCTACTCAGTGACCTATCTGAAAATTATTGTGAAAATACCTTCCTAATTTCTCTTTGGCTGTATACAGAGCTTTGAAAAATGCCACTTAGATTTTTAAAAAGTTTCTGTCACAAAGCCAAACTCCTCTAAGTCTGTTCTTATTTGCCATGAATCATTTCAATACAAGTTCTCCATATTAACTCCTTCCACCTTGCATGGCATAATTACATATGTTCTCTCTGCATATTTTTACATATTTAACTGAGAGATTTCTTGTCATGTGAAGGAAATGTCTCAGTACACATTTATTTCATATGTTATGCTTAGACAGGGCTACACCATTTACTTCTCAACTTCTAGATGAACTCTAGCACAGTTTAGGTGTAGTTCATAAACAACAATTATAACACATGATAAAATACAATGTAAGTACACTGACAGAACATCAGCTGAAAGTAATACAAAGGGAACTCTCCCAACTGCACTTGATAATGAAGGGCCTTCATGAGAAATCTCATGTGAAGAAAAATTTCATTGTAGAATTGGAAAGTGATGGACTGTAAAATCAAATAAATGGGAAAGTAAGTTTCACCCTCAAGACACTGTGCATTCTGCATGCATGCCAGACCTCAGAAAACTCTCTCTAAAAACCTGACATGGGATCTGAAGCTGTCTGGGACAGTCTGGAGCGAAAGAAAAGCAGCATTATGTCATGTTTTGCCTATGGTAGCAACGCTCTTTGGAGAAACTCTCTCATCCCTCTCGGCATCATACATCTTGCCCAAATTATCATTTGACCAAAGCATTTGTGTCTGTACTGTTACTACCCTGAAGACGGTGTAAGGCCTGAAGGGTTACTGAAAATACACTAGTAGAACACCTCACTCTGCATATCATCTGCCAAACTGAAGTCAACAGCAAGTGCCAGCACAACTAAGGATCTTTCCTCCCACACCAGTCTTTCCCTTCTCAAGACCACAAATTCTCAAGCAGAGGAGGACCACTGATCTAGTGCCTGGTGTTGTAGTGCTGCTCCTGACACAGTTAGTTAAACATACTCCCTTTCCCAGAAGCCCAGTATGTCTGGAGCCTCCGAAGGCATGGGTGGTCCCTTCAGGAAGTAACGAATTCCCATCACCCAGAAAGATGGACAAAACATAGCCAGTTGACACCAAGCTCAAGTAGCCTCCCTTTTCTATTCTTGACTACTTCCTGAAATATTTCATCTGCTTCTGTCACCCACAAATCCAAATCAAGAAGGCAGATCCTATAATAAGAGTGGTAAACACTTCTGAGCTTGTAACTAATAGCTTCTCAAATCAAAGAAACAGGTATAACTTGTTTTTCCTTCCCGAAGTTCCTCATCCATCCTCAGAATAACACTGAGCTTCAAACAAATAGGAACCTTCAGGATCCTGACCTTCACTAGACTTCCAGACAAGAAAATCTGTATTTACATGATTAATAATATAATTACTATAATTACTTATAATAACACGTAATTATATATTATATGTTAGGTACTAGAATACATATTAATAGAGTGATATAATTACTTACATTTATTAGAAAAATTTTGAAAAGTACAGACTTCTTTCATTGACTGATGCCTTTAAAGTTTAAAGCAACATCTAATATCAAAGCAGAAAACAGTCATGAAAATTGGGCTAGGCACTCATTTTACTTTGGTCTTGCAAGCAGATTTAAGTGCCTTTATTTATTGAGCTTTTTGACATCCTCCCAGTTATAAAATTCAAACAGCAAATTTATATTGTCCACATAACTTAATTTCAAGATCATGAGGCCATCACCCAAAGTCACTTAAAACTTTTTAGAACAAATTGCTTTTTAAAACAAACTTCATTGTTTAGTTACACTGTGACTTCCCCAGAGGCCAAAGCAAGGATGGCAACTCAGTCACTGCAGCTCTCACCAAACCTGACTGTTTGCAACTCTGGTAGCTAATGCAATGGGGTGACTTTGTCAGCACTATTTCTGCAAACCATTTTAACTGCAAAAACCAGCATGCACAACTGGCTTCTGCTCTGGCACGCTGTGCTACATACTCCCAGTCTGGTCCTCGGTCACGCTGCTGAAGCAGCCACACTAATCCCAAACGTGTGTGATTTTTGCCAAAGAGATCATTAGTTTCACAGCAGTTTTTGTGGGCCTTATTTTACACTGAAGAAGGCTAACAGAAACAACCGGAACAGCCACAGCTACTTTGTTCACACAGAAAACAATGTGGAACTGTCAGCATCATTCTGAATTACCAAAATTGCTAAGTGTTACTGCACTATGTTTAAATAGCTGGTCCACAAAGCAAAGTCACAAAACCAATGGTTGATAATTTCTCTCTCCCATTCACCCTCCCTCACAGGAGATGCCAACTACTCAGCTCCATTTCATTAATAAGAAAAACACATAGTCAGCTGATACAAACATGGTAACCGGAAACCTCTCACTGCTTTAACCATTTCATTCTTGATGAAATAATGAGAAAGGAAGCCTGAACACTATCCACTTCTAATCCGCAGCTACACTTCTTCAGCTGATGTTTACAGCACAGTTCTGCAGCTAAAAAGCAGTAACTCTCAGCACACAAATAAAAACTGCATTATGAAAATTACTTGGTAAATCCATGGGTTTGTGGGCTGAAGAAGAAAAGAAATAATGGCAAAATGTGATTTGTGTAGAATGATAGAAGCAGTGGAGACAGATGCAACTTTCATGTGAGGAACACAGTTCCACTCACTACCACTGCCTGTGGTTTATGCCCTGACACCTTTGGCAGCCCAGCAGCTCCCAGTGTGAAGGTTCTGTAAGAGCCCATTCTGGTGCTTTTAGTCCACAAGTGGGCAGCCTGGGGGCAGGCTGGAGAGGAGGCCATGGCCAACAAGCAGGAAGGAGCCCCACTGAGGCTCCCGCAGCAGCAGCCACTGCTGACAGGTTAGCAGAGCTGCCCCACAGCACTGGCACCTCTGTCCCTGTCTGCCAGCACCTGCAGAGATCAGGGGAAAACTAATTACCACAGAAGCAACAGGGACAAAAGCAAAGACAAAAGAATAGTCTGTACTGAAGTGCATAAATAAACAAAGCTATAGAGAGTTATGCAAGATAGCAGTCATGTGGTATTAGCTTAAAAAAAAAAAATTTAAAAGGGAAAGGAATAGGAAAAAGCAGACACGGTTACATACCCAGACAGAAAATGGAGAGAGCAAAACATAATGACAGCTGCTCCAGATCAGAAGTATCAGCTTATCATTCCCCAAAGAAAGTTAGACCATGTGCCAGGTTTCAGCCATTCAGGAGCAAAGGAGGTCTGTATGACACACATCTCCCACTGATCAGTAGGACCACCCTCTCAAACCACTACAGATGATTGCAAAGAAAAACCACCTGCACCCACAAAAACAATCCTCATCTCCCAGCAGCCTTGAAAACCAGACCAAAACCAAGAAAAGCCTGGTGTGGCAAACTCTTTCTGAAGGACCTAACACCACCAAGCCAAACTCTTACTCCACTGCCTGCACCTATCCAGTGCTCCCTGCACTGGACACCACCTACTCAACCACATTCTTCAGGAAAGTATCCCTTCCAAACAAAGATGAACTTCTTCCTTCCAATTCTTTGTGTGTGCCATAGTCTGTAAAATCCTTCTCCATTTTGCACACTACATCACCAGCTCTATTTCTTCTGCTATCTGCCAATCTCCCTGGAAACAAACATATATATACACCTTTTTTGTCATAATAGGAGGGAAAAAGACATTTCAAGATATTGAACTTCAGACAGATAGCACTGCATGCACAACCACCACAAAACAACTCAGTGAGAAATGTTCAAATCTCTGAATCTTCTTTTCTGTCATTGTTCCCATTTTGGTCTTCTTTTCCTGATAAAAACTAATTGGGAATTCATAGGTTTAGGGAGACCTTGACTAAAGGTCATATTAAACATATTAAAACAAAATTAACATATTAAAAAAAAAATAAAGAAAATATACATGTTAAATAAGCACCAGGTAAGTTTCTTTTTGCATTCTTAGCTTCTCAAAGTCCTCACAGAATCACCTCCTGGTTTGTTTTCTTTTTTTTAACAGACAAAGTTTTATTAAAATGCAACAGCAATCTATTAAAAAATGAAAGGTTATTGTTATTAAGGAAAAGATCTTTTAGAAGCATGTAATATTATTCTCATGTCTTCTAAAAGGCCAATTTTATCCTTGGTTTGCCTTTTGTTTTGCACATATTTCCAAACAACACCCTACTGGTTTTGCATTTGTGTGAAGTGCCTTCTGTTCATTTATTCAAGTGAGCTTCAGTGAGGCTGGTAATCAAAGTACAGTTAAATTTTTAAAATCACAGAACTGGAAAAAAGCAAATACTAGTTATGCAACACATACCACAAGTTTTAATAAAAAAGCAAAAGCACTGGCATGATTTAGAAGCAATAACCAGCAAATGCAATAATACATTCTAGAGCACAAGCACAATTGAGATCTGTGCCTGTCATCCCAACCCCCATTTATTCATCTAACTTCAGCATGTCTTTGGGCAAAAAATACTGATATTCAACTGCCATTCCCTTTTGTAAACACAGATTATTCTGTATACATTACCACAAATCACATCAAAGCCTGATGTCTTCAAAATAAATCTCAAGATTCAAGTTACAGTTTTGCACACTCGTGTAAACATGCAACCAACTGTTCAGCCACAATTTACACAAAATAGGTAACAGTGTTTTTCATGAATTCTTCACATTTAAGCTGTATGGCAATAGAAAACTTTATGTTTATAGAAAGTATCTATAAACAATGTACCAACAACAACTAAAAGAAAACAGCTTCCCAATGGGTCATATTAGACAACACTGAGACACTTAGGCAGGCAATGCTGTTCCTGGGAACTACACCTGCATATGCCTCCAGCTGAACCAACGCTATTACAGAAATGATGAAAACTACTCACAGAAAGAGATCCCAATGTACACATACACGTAAGAACATTTACAGTTAATCTCCATATAGGCAACATGACTCAGAGTCAGTTTAAGCAATTTCAATCTGCTAAGCAATTCAAACAGCTTCATTGTTAGTTATGATGTAATGAAACTGACCAGTCAACAGCGACAACACTATGTAAACCTCTCCCATTTGGAGCCTAGATTACAGGATTTTACAAGTTAAAAAATTATCTTCCACTGCTACTAAATTATTCCCAATTGTGACAACTGATTTACTAGAAGAATGTTTAAATTCGCTTTCAAGTCAACCAGCCTAACAAAATATCTAAAAAAAAATTTCTTACCGGCAACTCAAGCTGCATGGCTGTTCTCAGAGCTCTGTTAAAAGGACTGTAGCAAAAGGTTGCCTTGAGCATTTGGCAATGCCCTGAATTTTGTCATCAAGTAATGAGTGTGCCACAAATATAATGACCACACCGTAGCAGCTTCCTGGATATAAATCCCTTTGCTGCTTAAAACTAGATTTTGGATCAGTATTAAAACAAAAACAAAACAAACCCCTAATACTATCTGAAAAGAGTAGAAAGAGTAAAAAGCGTCAGTTCTGGTCTCACTAACAGGATGCAGATTAGCACTAGGCTGTTTTACATTTGAGCAAGTGTAAAGATAGGAGTACGAAACAGAGAACACTTAACTCTGCACAGCAGTCAGCTCACAAGTGCTAAATGCTTCACCATGTAAATGGAAAACCTTTATAAAGAGACACTAATGCCAAGAAACAGCAAAATAAATGTTTTGGGAATGGCCTCCTCCCTCTCAAGCCCTGCTTACCCTTTGCTCCCTAAGGCTTCAGTTCTTGGTTTACATCCCTCTGTCTGAAAATAATTGCCTGCCTCCTAAAGGCATCTCGGACAGTGTCGCTCCTTAATCAGCAGGAGGACAGCTGAGTGATGTGAGGCATTTCCACCTTCTCCCTGGAGCAATCACACCATCTCCACAAGGCACTACTGCAACATCAAGAACTAAAATTAAAATGATTTTAGATGCGGTACTCTCCCAAAATGAAAGCCATATTCCAATGAGGCTGCCCTCTAAAAACCCAGTTCTATTACCAGCTGCCTATTAGGACTTAGCTTATTGATACAGCTATTGCCAAGGATCAATCCATGCAGCCTGAATACAAACCTCAGGGAAAACCCATTTGTAGAAATGAACTCCCAAAATGTTAGGTATACCTACATAAAAAAACACAAGCAATAATCAATTGCATTATCTTTAAATTTTTATCATAGTCTGAACATGGTAATCAACACCAGTAGGTTTGCAAGTTCCAGAGCTCTGGCATAGGAAGGATACCAGTAAAATTCTACTAGATTTATAAAATGTGATTAATTTACTTCCCTGCATAAATACCTTAGGAAAAAAAACCTAGTTATCTATTTCTCAGCAAATTGGAGAGATGGAGAGAAAAAACATGATCATGGGCTTTGTTAATATACTTGCAGTGGGTATACCAATAAAGTCATGTGTGAATCAGATTGATACATATTTCAGCTTGCATCAGATCAGTAATACACACTATAGTCTCACTCCACAATGAAACAACCACATCTAGAAATTGCATGGATAAGTTTCTTCAGAGCAAGTCGCCTTTTCTTTTCACACAACACATTTGCTTGAAAATCTATACATGATCATTCCCATCCTCCCACTAAAAGAGACACCAAAATCACCTTTTCTGTAAAAACATTTAATCTCATTATTCTTTCTTCTTATCCATTTTTCCATCCTTCCCAACTCCACACTCTTGATGTCCGTGCCACACAGAGCAGAAATGTGGCTGATGCTTACACCCCCTGCCCCACACTCTTTTAATTTTGCAGTATATTCAATAAACAGCTACTGCTACCTTTCCCTCCTCCAAGCATTTGGGATCCATTTCCACAGAAAGCCTTACCTGGAAAGCTATTTATTTTCAGATAAACAGCCAAAGGCAAATTGAGTGACTTAAAGGAGCAGGATGACTGAAATTTTCTTCCAAAATTCTCCTTCTCCTCCTTCCATGAGGTTCCCTTTCTTCTTGTTTCAAACTACGCTGTCATCTTCATAGGGCAGTTACCATGTCTCCCACTGATGTTTAAATACTTTTAGCACACCTGCCTGTTTGGGGCCCTCGAATGCCATTGGAATATGACAGCCCCAGTAGTACCATAAAGTCATCAATTACACTTGAGCCTAAAGTCTTCAGATTTTTGCAGAAAATGGAACTCATTAATTGTGAAAGAATAAACAACATCCTTTCACAACCTGCAAGTCCCTCTTCTCCACATAAAGGGAACGACCTAATTTTGTTGTATCAGGCACAGTTTGACTGTTGGGAAGAAAGTTTCAGAAGCCTTCATAAAGACTTCCACAACCTCTCAAAAATCACTTGTATTTCTTCTCTTTTTCCTGAATGTTTTTTAAAGCTCACATTTTCATCAACTAGGAAAGATTAAACTGCCCTTTCTTCATGTCACATCACAGTAACACAGAAACCTCTGAACATTTTAATACAAACTTTGAAAAACAAATACAATTAGGTATTAAAATTAAAGGAAACTTCTGAAAATTGAGAAAGCAATTGGGGAGGTCCAAAAAAACCCAAGTGCTTAATATCCTGAATATGATCAAGGCATCCTGAGAATCTTGAAGAAACATGGCAGCAATATAAGCAGATACAGAAAGCCTGAGTACAAGAAAATTTTAGCAAATGCTTAAGGCATTCAAGTCCAGGAGTAAATAAACTCCACTATTTCATCATACAGAGGCTAGACAGGGAAGGGGAAGTACTAATTGAAAGCTCAGGTTTTTAAGTGTTTCCTGTTCACACTAGAAACACTTCCTTGATTAATCAATGTATTCCTGTATGATGCATGTCTGCATGACCCCCAAGTACAAAGACAGCCAAAACACAATGACCAGTGAACCTCATCAACCTCATGTTTTCATCTCTGCAGATGGCCACAACAAGAAGCATTAAGCTTCATTACTGATCCTCACTCCTATCACAGTTTCTCCTCCTTTAGCAGTTTCAAACCTAGGCTGTTCCACACACCTCTCAGAGATGTAAAAGCCCGAGTAGCTGACCTCAGGCTTTGGACCAGATCATACTGTCCTCCTGCCAAAGGGCTGAGCAGGAGGTTACAACCGAAGTCCAGACACATGCCACAATCACCACAGCAAACACTCAGCTGTTTTCGTGAACTCCAATTTCCACCTGCCATGAAGTTCAACCCCAAAACAAGCACAAGTACTTTACTCCTATGGTAACTCACTGGCTGACAGCTGGGATGAGACAGTGCCTCTGACGAATTCTACACCCTGCTGTTCATTTTATGAGAAGTTAGCAGCTTTCACCCTTCCACTCCCTGCCTCTGCCACAAACACATGCATTTGAAATACTAATATAAATACAAGGTTTTGAAGGATTGCTACACCGACTGTACAAATCACAACACAGCCCCAGAAAAGACAATCATCACATTGCTGGTGCTGTCCTGGATATTGCATGCCTTGCCTCTTATTCTGTACACTTAACCCTTTGGCACAAATCCCATCACTGGTTCGGCATGATGAGTCTGGAAAATCTGTGCCAATGTGCAAAGAGAACAAACAGCTATGTGTGTAATTTGTTGTACATGACAGTATCAGGAATTTAAGGCAATTGAAAAGCAGGCTCTATATACAATACTTTTTGTCTTAGGTGTTAGAAATACCTACATATATAGCCTGATTTATACAAGCTACATACACTATTCACTAAAAACTTACTAAACAACTGTAACTAACTATGCAGTTTGAGACTAAAATTTAGATTAAAAACAATTTCTAGGCAGCTTGATATTAAAATTTAGAGTAAGGTGATTTTAATTTTAATGAAGCCTGACTTCTAAGTCCCATGGAATATACCTGTCTTCAAAAGCAAGGTATCAACTATGTTTTTATGAACTTCTTTAGAGTAAAGGAAGTAAAACATCAAGAATTTAAACTAAATTAAATTTTAGGTACAGCTTTTCTCTTTGAGAGAATAGCAATAATCATCAGTTTTTATTACAGTTTTGTCCTTCACATTCCTCTACTCAGGATGATTCAGGAAACACTGAAGTTGCTTGTTCCAGTACACACAGTACCCACCTTACATTGTTCTGGCTCATGACAGTACAAACAGTTCCATCAATAAATTTTCAAAAAATTACTTGCCAAAACAAATAGTGGCTCAAAACTGTACTTTCCCTCTTTGAATGCTGAAATTGATATTAATCATTATTGTCAGTATTAAAGTGATAAAACTTCATTTTTTCTTGCTTACCACAAGAATCTTAATATATGTCACCTTCGAACAGTATAGCCTACAAAAGTGCTTTTGGCTTTATTGTCAATATCTGACTAATTTTAACCCGAACCAAAGGTTCCTCTGTCTGAACAGAGGGCATGCTCAGAGGTGGCAACGTATAATGAAAAATCTAATAGCATGTTGCCTAAGTAACCAAATACAGAATCTCAGCTACATTTACAATTTCCAATTCTATAAAGTCTTAAATCTCAAGGCTTGAACACCTTGAACTCATGCAACCACAAAGGATTTTCAACACCTCAGGAAGAGTCTCAGAAGAGCCTGCTGAAGTCATTTGATCACATCTGAAGAAGTTTTGAAGTCACAGCAGCAATCCCACAAGGACATCTAACCAAACATTTTCATGGTGCTACTGGCTGTAATGTAAGCACCACATTAAAAATCCACACTGCTCTTCCTAGTGAGATCATTAAAACATTTTTCAGAAGCCAACATAAAAACCTGGAAATCCTGAACAAAGGCTACAGTATTATCTTCTAGATGCATATCTATTCCAGCTGAGCTTTATCCAGGCAGACATTTCAGGATTAGCGTGAACTGTTCAAAGACTGCCCAAACATCATGGTCTGAACACTCAAGTTCAGAGCTGCCACAGCACCTCTCCAACCAGAGGCACACGTTCAGATCATCACAGTCTATGCCACGTTTTATGCGCCCATCTTCAAACTCCAACACATGCTTTCAGTAGCCTTAACTTTAGGCCAATTGATTCCCACCTCTACACATCGCTACCTCCCTTTCAGGCAGTTTTAATTAATGTTATTTATCTGGATCTTGCTTGGTTTTATTCTCTCTTAGTCAAACAGGATATAAACCTTCACAAGGCTTGCAAACAAGTCTTCAGGAACATAAAACAGTGGTTAGAATCTTAGCTGTAATAAAGAAGCTAGCTAGCAAATAACTTTTTCTGTTCTCAAACATTACCCCAACCCACCCCTGTACAGCTGCTACGGAAATATTCTCCTGCCACATTGCAGAAGCTGACAAAAACAGCACAACTTTCCTTCTCTGGTGGTAATCGCTGTAACAAAACCTTAGAGGGGGGGTTGTGACTCTGGTGTTTTACTGAAGAACTCTTCTCTCAGAAGACAAATGATCATGCTCTTTGTGGGTGTAACTGTATTCACTTGCATAATGTCTTATGTTCAGGTGGTAAGGCAACTTCACCCAAAAGCTAATTTGGCCTTAAAATGCATCTGTTTAACACTGGTTAAAGCCAAGAATTGCCAAAACAACACCTCATCCTCTGTCTCTTAAAAACAAAAAATAATCCACACTGACTAGTGCTAAACCTCACCTTTCTGGTTCATGAAAAATGATGGAAATGCTGTAACTATGACACCATGTCAATGTGACATGCTGTCATGACATCACAATGACCTTGGTTTTCTGCTGCTTTTACTTAGATCCCAAGTAGAGAACAGTTATCTCTTATTTCACAGTGGCCAGAAATACTTATTCATATCACAACAGTCACTGTAAACAATTCCCAATGCAAAATGACACCGATTAGTTACAGTATCAAGATCATTTGCTAGCTTAATTGAAGAAAGCAGTTTGCAGTATCTTCTTATTTTCCCCCAAGTCTTCTTTTTCTTTTCTCTTTTATAATGGAGAATATCCTTCTAAATATCCCAGCATCATGAACTTTACAGTCCTCCTTGCATAGTCACTATGAACTTTCCACACTAACCAACTGGGTCTTTCAGTACCAATAACTCTCAAGGAATGTTAGGGATCTGTACAAGAACAGCATCAAGGGTGCTTTGCCTCATGGTCAAGGCAGAAGTGGCACGAGGCTCTTGGTAGCGACACAGTGTGTTTAGCCTTGGTAATTCAGATGGAACAATATATCTGTAGCACTAAAACTCCCTGTTTTGGCAACCATATGCAACCCTGTCCATTTAAACCGTCAATCATCAACCACTTAGCTTAGTAGCTAAGATCTATACATCTTTTCCTTCTGAAAGAAATGATAGTGAAATGCTGGAGAGACTCTGCATGCAGTCTCAACAAAGTATCTGTCATTTTCCCTCATCAAGACAGCGATAACCACACCCTTATGCCCTCACCTAGAGTCAGTACTGACCAGTCCAAAAAAACAGTCTAGCTGTCTGAAGTAAAGACACAGAAGAAACAGTTTTATTTCATCCCTCTGCAGAGGTCCCACTGCATTAGTTCTGGTATTATAGCTCAATTTCTTCTACCATAAACATGCAATCCAAAAGTAATTCACTATTTCTTCAGAAGTATGATTCAAGAAAAGTGATGGGTGGCAAAATTCTGTTGCTTTTCAGTAGCAATAATTCCCAGGAAGTGCAACATGGTGCACCTGAGAACTACAAGTGAGAATAGCTAACCTGGACAGAGAGCACGTAATAAAATACTTTCAAGAACACAGAGGTGGGTAAAGGAGGGAGAGATGTGAAGATCCACCAAGCATAAATATGCCCTTCCACATAGCTTGCAAGCCAAGAGCAAACGTAAGTTTCTGCAGGAACAGCTTGCTCTCCGTAGCAGAGTAAGGTTTTTGTGCATCAGCCACTACACTGCATAAGAAACGACAATTTAGGATGTCTCATGTTCCTCCTCTTTGAAAATAAGTCTTATTCAACAGAGAATTAGGGGGTTTTTCCTCAAACACTTCTATCAGAGTAACAAATCTCCTAAAATAATAAACTTCAAGTATAATTTTGGTACAAAACTACACTAATGTAAATAAATAGCAACTAAACTGGTGGAGTGATGTTAGTGCAGCTATGATCAAAGTCAGATAGCCATCTCCAGAACATCACATTTGCCCCCATATGTCATCTCGAAGTCTACCAAATGGGGAAAGGACAGCTGTGCTCCTTATAAAAACTTCACACTCCAAGGAATGTAAATAAGGGATATTGTTAAAATGAAAGATCTAGTTAAAGCTACACATTTGTAACTTTTAAAAGGTTTCCCCCTCCTTTTTGTATCTTTAATCAAAGGTTATAAATGTGTAAGGGATGGCTGTTGCCATGGAAATATGCAGGCCAACATCTCTCTGTGGGAACCTCAAACCTCCCTTCACTGCCGGGCGCCTTGTAATGACAGGGTCACATTAGCACCGTTGACTCTCAAAGCCCATTTATTGCATAGAAATTAGCACAGCTGACTCAATTCACCTTCCACAGACCAAACACTAACTACTCCTGCTCAACCGATTTTCTGCTGCATTTGCCCATTCCCCCAGGACATGCTCCTAAAACTGTTTCAGCACCATCCTTCACACTATAGCAAATTCAACTTCAGTGTATACTGCCCTCTCAGCAAACACTAAGCAGAAACCAGAGGTAGCACAGGCCATCAGATGTTTCACCTGATCAAGAGCGTAATTTCATAATACGTTGAGAAATTTCTTTTTCCAAAGCAACTGACATACAATAACTCTGCATTCTACTCTATACAGAAGATGGAAAGCAGATCTATGAAGAAAAACAGAGGCAGACATGCAGCAACAGGAACTGAACTCTCATAAAAGCCAACAATTAAATTAGAAAACAGAAGACAGCCTCTGAATAATGGTTACTTTTACCTCTGGTGGTTATCAGTGCTAAAGAGGGAAAAAGAAGTTTTTAAAAACCTCAGAGGAATTCCTGGATATCAGCATGTACCATTTGATGCACAATCAATTCATGCACATAGGAGGCTCATTTCCAGACAAATGCAAACAGATGCCTTTTTTTATTATTATTTTAAAGCAATTCAAAATAGGAAAATTCAATCATCTAAGAATGTCTTCTTATCAACATCTTAAGACACACATGAGCCAATATATACATTTAATTTATGCAGTCATGTATTTGTATGAAATAGAGATTTGTGTTGCATACCCTCTGACATTGCAGTAATAAATCCCTTAGACACATAAAAGATAAGATTCAAAATACATTTAGAACAAATTTATCTACATATTTGAAGAAAGAAACTATTTCAGTAGTATCCACCCTCGTTAAAAATAGCCAGTCAAATATTTCAAACAACTAATATACTGTGAATGTATACCTATGGGTTCATTTTTTTAATTCTTTAGAGAGAGAAAATTGCAGACAGAAAAGCTCTTAAGCCTATGGAAAGGTCTCGCATATTCATCAAACAATCCTTCACAACTATTCCAGCACAAAAGAAGTGAAAGGAAAATTACATTCTGTGTCTCACTTACCTAGAAGATAATCAGAATGACCTTTCAAGGCAGCTTATCAATTTCACTAATGCTGAATAAAACCTAAGTCAGATTCAACAGAAGAGTAAATTTATTTCTACAGGGCCAAGCATCTACAAATGTAACTGCAGATTTTTCACAATCCCAATAATTTCATGAAGAAAAAGGCAGTCTCATTTAAAAAAACTAGATTTTAACAGGAAAGAAAAATTTAATTCCTACTACTTAGCAAAATACAGACACTTTTTAATGGCTTTGCTGGGTTCTTTTGTTATTTTGCTTTCTGGGGGGGAGGGAGGTATTAATTCCAACAAAGGTACTTATTTTCTTTACACCTACAGTTCTGACGGATGAATAATTTTCTGACAAATGAACCCTTCAGGTGGGGTACATCTACAGCCATATACACATGGAGATCTGTGTGCGCATACATATGCACCTCTAGCAAATCCTTAGTAATTATATGCAATTGCTGAGTGGAAACAGGAATGCCTAATTTCTTGCCTCTGGCCATTTTAGGCACTTTTTGTGAAAAGGAACAACAGATATATGGGAGCAAAAAAAAAAAGCTCTGAGCACAGCACTGCTCCAGAAGACTGCTAAGGTCTGCATACAGTTAAAGCTTGTTACTGGGTGGTTTTGTTTTTGGGGGGTTGTGTGTGTGTGGTTTTGGTTAGTTTGGATTGTTTTGTTGTTGCTGTTGTTTCGGTGCATTTCTTGTTTCATTTGGATTTTTGTTGTTGTTGTTGCTTCTTTGAGAGGTCAGGAGAGTATACTTGCACAGGACCCTGTACCTGAGGGAAAACTCGGCATGCATATGCCCAGCCTTAGCTACATTCCACCCACACAAACCTGCTGGCAAGATCAGGGCCCTGATTACGAACTTCCGTGTGCAGACCACTCTTCTCTTCTTAAATGCTTTGCAGACAATTCATACCACACTCAAATGAAGTGCAGATTTAGACACAGTACTATCTCGTGGCCCACACTGCAATGTCTGGCCTGAATTACAGAGTCTACTGAGAACATCCAAGATGGGGCTCAGAAAGAAGGACAATAAATATTTTATAAGATTAGGTTGAGAGAATATTGATTGTCCCAAAACCTGCCATTGTATCAGTTGGTGCCAGTGATCCTCTTTCCACAAACTGTCTTCCTTACATCCTCAGACAAGCAAAAGGAATCTCATCTGATTTTACTGAACAGACAAATGTTCTGCTTATATGAACAACTGGAATTTTATTAAATGTGCCTTAATAAGTGTCTTCTGAATAAATTCAAGCATTACTAGATGAGGTGAAAGAAGAGTATCTGTAAAATATTGTGTTGATATTCATTCTTACAAGTTATTTTAACTCTAGCAAACAAACCAGTGTTATCCATGTGCATATGACAGTCCCCTAATACCACAAAGTATTGCCAGTTCAGTCTTTCCTACTGTCACAAGAAATGATCTGCAAACAAGAAAGGTAATGCATTTTATTGAGATAAATTACTGAATTAACTGTGTCCTCACACAAACTCTGACCAGTCTATATCATGCTCAGCTAAACAAACAACAGCTCCTTTTGAAGTATTCCAGAATTATGAGTTTAATTACAACAAACCTAAAGAATGTCAAGCACAGCTTCAATGACCTGATTTAAGAGGTCAATTCAATGTGCACTTTGTTTTTTAAAGAGTATATACTGCTCCATTCTCCGCAAAACACAAAATTTACACAGAGAATTCAAATACAAATCCGAGAGATTCCACATCTCTAGCTCTCTTCCCTACATCCTGCATTGTTTTTCCAGTAACACACAACCATAACTCATTAGCTCTTTCAGTGGAAATGAGAACAAAGACATTCTATAAAAAACAAAAAGCCTCCACATTTCTATGCACCTCTTTGTATATTCAATGACAAAGTTCATACAGTATCATTTGTTTATTAAAAAAAAGAGAAAATCAAGCACAATTGAGCATATACTCATAAAATCAATTATTTGGGGCAAGAATAATGCCTGCTTTATATTGGCAGAAGGAAGAAAACTCAGAAATACTGTTAAAGCCTGCCTCTGAAAACTACTCTTGAATAAAGCAAGAACTATAATCACGTTTCATGCATTTTTCTCCCTACTCCTCTGCTCTGCCATTTGCAATGCATGCAAAACTGTGTGGACCTGGAGGTTTTACTAAGGCACAGGGAACATCAGCCTCCCTATCATCTCGCCTTGCTGCAGTTCTGTCAGACCTGCTTTAGCTTCCAGACAACCTTTGGTCTCTCTGTTGCACACCAGCAAATACCTAACCAAGTTTGTAAAAGTTTTTCCTCTCCTCCCTGCTTTCCCAGTAGAACTGCCCATCTCCATAAACCTTCCCCTGCTTTGCATATCCTTTTCTGTCTCCCAGCTCAGTCAAGTAATCAGATACACTAATGACATCACAATTTCCCAGTCTCCTAATTCCATATATTTCCCAGTCACTTCCATACCAGTGCTCCATCACCTACACACCTGCTCAGCATGAACAATCCCGCAGGGGAAAACACAACCAAGCTCCATGCAAGAGACAGGGAACCTGCCTGTCCTTGCAATGAGGCCAACAGGTACTAATCCTGCAGCAGTGTTCAATCCTCTTTAGCCTGCCTCATATATAGGCTAATACTAATTTTTTAAGAGGATCAATGCAGAAAATGCCTAGTGGATTATGAGTTTACTGCTGTACATGAACAGACAAAAAGATATTTCTTTTTGATGGAAGAGCAGATCAACACAAAAAAGTGTGTCCACTATTTCTTGTGCCAATAAACTTGGTTCTAAACTTGGTACATGGTCTTCAATTAACTATATTTACAGTCTTTACAAAGGTTTCTAAGTTCCTTATCTGCATACATCTACAGATTTTTATTGTTTTTTCATCCGTTTACAGGTTTTTATTATTTTGTCAACTGCTTTGCTTCCCCCTTAGGCCACAAGAACTGGCCTCCCCAGTACAGAACAACAAACTGCTGAAGTAGAGGCTACTGTTGGGTGCTTTAAAACACTTGTCAAAAGTCTCAGAGTCACAGTACTGAGAACAACATGCATGCCTCTTCATTCAAGTCTTTTTTCCCTCCTCCATCCCAACATAGAAAAAAAGAAAGCACTACACATACTAAAAGTAAGTTTTGGCAGAGTTTTTCATTTCGTTTTCAGAAATGCTCACATATGCAGAAGCTCACTGCACCACAGCTTGGTGTTACAGGGAGCAAGAGGAAACAGAGCAGCTCTTGGACACCCTTGGCTGGAAGTGGCGTTCACCACACTCCTTACTGCAGGCAATGTCCTCCCCCATGGTGAAGGCAGGCTACAGCAGCACCTCCAGAAGGCCAAACAGGCTTTTGCATTCCTGGAACTTTATAGGCAGATAAAAGAACATAAAAGCTTTTTGGCTAGAACACAATTAAATGTAAGACTTCATTAATCCAGTTCTGGACAGCAAGATCTGTAATTTCCCAATCCAGGAAAATGGCACACATTAAGTCTGAAATATGAGGTGCTACTTTTTTCTTTGTAGTTGAAGAGCTTTGGGAACAGGAGAAGTCATTTTTGGTTCCTTTCATTAATTCACCAAAGAAACAATGACAAAACCCTCTTATCAGAAGGGAAATAATTAAAACATCTTTCACATCTAGCCTGCACAGCTATATCAACATGCAGGAAAGTGAACTGCAAATGGAAGCTACAGCAGCGCCTTTTGCCATTCCCAAGCTCCTCTTGGTACACAACCAGTCGCATAAGCCTCACTGAAAAGCAGCCCTTCAGCCACTTTTACTTCCCAAACTCAAGTAACATAAGTGGGACTTTCCTCATCCTTTTCAATACACTTCTTTTACTTATCTACCTAGACACTCAAGCATGGGACTACCACACACAGACAGATGAAGAAGGCCTTACAAAAGACTGCTTTGTCATCTGAAAAATAACTAGTTACAAAGAAGAAGGCAGAAAACTTCAGAGAAAGAACAACCAAATAAAAAGCCAAAAGCACTTCCCAGCTCCTTGTTTATTATGCAGCTTCACAACCGAGCATACTTTTCTCCAGTTAATTGACATGGCGTAGAGCAACTCAGTATAGGGCACAACAGAGAACATTCCCCCACCAACAACTGTTTAATATTACCACAATGAAAGTTTACAATCTTCTTTGCTCTTGTTGTCATCTTTAAATCTCCAACCTTATTCTCACATGTTACCCAGAATCTAAAACACTGTGAAAAATTGTCTCAGTCATGTGTACAAGTACTTAATTCTCAGTTTAATAAGAAACAGTAAATCACCACCCGTTCATGCATAACGCTTTCATGGTCATATACATTCAGAACTTACTTTTCAACTCATTTAAATCACAGAATATGAATCCAATAAGATCCAATACCCGGAAGCACTGAAGGCTTACAAGAAATGTTAGTTAGTTTTGGAAATTATTTAATTGCCTTTGCACAGCAAAAACCAGGATAAGTAACTTCACTTATGAACATTCAGGGGAAATACTTTATACTCTTGTTATCTACAAAATCCCTATTGCAACAACTGGCTTGAGATTCCATTTTTCTTGGAGAAAATGAAAACTAAATCAAAACAATTGGAAGAGGTCCAAGATAGCATAACTATTATAGAATGCTCCAATATTTTATTTCTGCTGATTTGGAGTCGCATTTTGAAAAGTCATCCTTAAAAATCAGATTACAGGACAACTGCCTACCAACTTATCCAACACCTTTGGCAAACTAGGTGGCATTGCAAATATTACATCTAATGCTAGCAGCCAAAGCAAGAATTAATTTTGACATGACTGAAAGAGACCTCCCACTTGCTTCACTGCAAGAAAACATCTAAAAAAATGTATTTTAACACAAAAATATTCATTCAGCACACACCCCCTAAGACAGCTAGAAGAGAGGGCAAGAGTGCACTGCAGATCAAGTTTCCAATTCCAGCCAAGAGGCCTTCAGCAGATGACAGATCCTTTTGAGTTCTCTAGCTCCACCCCAGCAAGAGGCTGCATGAAGCACGGGACTCTGAAGCTCAGGTGCTCAGGAGGCACCAGGGCATCCAGAACATCTCTCCTTCCTGCAGGACGTCTTTGTGGTATAAATCCACACATTTTGGCAGGGTACTGCTATATCCATGCAAGGTTAACAAAAAAGGTTATCAAGTGTTCATTGTAACAGCTGTTTACACAGGGACTGAGGTGGGCGTGGGAAGAGAAGAGGGGACTGAATCAAAATACCAGCAAAGAGATGGCAACACAGCGTATTAAGTCTGAGGGACACCTGTACTTACAGAGTCCAGAAAAACCAATGAATCAGTGTTACAGTTTTGAAATCAAACTGTTCACATCAAAAGCTTCATTTCCTGTGGAAGTAGCTACTGCCCTCCCCACCAGCTACAATGTCTTTTGTTTCTTAAAAAAAAAGAGAAATTTAAAAAACAGCTATAGACTTTTTTTGGTAGGTATGAATGCAAGCAGCTTTTGTCAGTAGACTCTGCAGCAATTCTTGACCACTGAAAAAAGTATATAAAATAATTGCTTCAGGGGAGGGGGGAGAGATGGTGAAATACTTCCTCTCCAAGCCAAGAGATCATAGTAAAGACAGATTTCATCTGTCAATCCAGCACCCCATTTACAAAGCTTTCTTGCTTCTACCTCCCTCCCCCCCCCCGCCCCCTGCCAAGAATATACATATAGTAACATATTCCCACGCCATGCATTTGATTTCAGAAAGAAGTCACCTATACCTCATCTCTGCTACCGGAAAGAATGATGAGTGCCCATCCACACATAGCCTGCTCACCCCAGGCAGCACACTGTACAAATGCTCTTCCAAGCACAGCAGGGAACATGGTATGTACAGTGTTCCACCCTACACGGGCTACTCGGTTCTCTCTCACAATGCCCCTTTCTAACTCAGTTTGTAAATGATACTCCCACTCCGGCTTGGCCTCCACATTCACCATCCATGCAGCCAGCACAGCTTCCTTTAGGCGCACTTGCGTAACTGCCTGAGCTCGCACTCTTTCTAATAAAAGAAGTTATTAAATAGTTCTCCAACAAAACCTCCACACAGGTATCCAAAAGGGAGTATGAGATCAGAAGCTATTTCTGAGCCTGATCGGCATAAAGCACTCAACAGCCTTGTGCTAATTACTGAAGGAATTTTAATTTTCTTTAAAAAAGAGGCTTTATTACTATACTGATTTCCAGAGCTACTACAAATATTTGGGTGCCACAGACTTAAAGGTGATTTTTTACATTTTTCAGCCGAAGTAACTCCCCACAAGAGGTACATGATAATAAAGACATGAACGAAGATAGAAAAATGTTTCAGCATTAAACCGAAAAGCAGACTTGAAAAGCCCTTCAACCTACAGATCCATCAGGTTCCCTCCCACACCAGGGCAGAATCACGCTACTGTTCTCCTCCCTGCTAAAGGCAGTCACGTAATAGAAAGGATCTGCAACAATGAAGTTACCACAGCTGCATTTGTCCACTCAATCCTTCTCCCCTAAACGCCCATGACACGTAGGTTTTTTTGTATACGCGGAAAATACCATACAACAACCCACACATCCGCGAAGCACTAAAGACATCCCCTCAGAATTAACTGAGGGGCAAATGGGGACAGAAAACTCTCTCTTCACCCGAACCTTGCAAACTCGGCACCTCTGCAGAGACCTGATTTAAACTCCCCTGACAGCTGAAAAATAAAACGGCACATAACAGCTCTTCACAACGCATGCAGCCGGTTACCCGACAGCAAGCACCAGTACCGCGCGTCCTGCTCTTCACTGAATGAGGGACGGCGGTTCCCAGCAGACAGCGGCCACCCCGAAGCGCCCGGACACACTCCTGGCAACCTGGGCTGCTGGCCCTTGGAAACCGACCGCTTCCCAGCCGGGCGAAAACGCCTCGCATTCGTCCTCACCACCCTGGGGCGCGCCCCCGGCCCCCCGTCTTCGCGGCAGGTGCGGCCAGCACGGGCGACGGGGACCCGGCCACCGCCCCGGACACGCACCTGGCGGAGCCGCAGCCGGCGGGCAGGCGATCGCTCCCGCCGGAGTCAACGGGGCTCGGGGGCGGTGGGAGGAAAAGCAGATTTATAAACCTGACAGCCCTCGCTCATTTGCTGCTGCTAGAGGCTCCTCCTCTCTGCCTCGCTCCGGCCGCGTCGCAGGCGGGGGTTGCCGGAGCCCTCGCCCCCAGCCCAGGCCCGGGCCCCGTCAGGCAGCAGGACTGCCTGCGTTCTATAGGTGCGGCGGCAGCGCGCGTCCGCACTCCGGGTCCCGCAGCCCCACACCCACCTTGGTGGGAGAAGNGCGGCGCTGGGGGCGGACCCCGCCCTCGCTCCCGGGGGTCCGGCGGGGCTGAGCCGCCCTCTCCTCGGTGCTGCTCGTCCCTGCCCTCGCGCCTGCCGTTAACGGCAGCGTCCCCGCGAGGCGGCCGGAGCAGCAGCGGCGCCGCGCGACGCCAGCCCGGTCACGGCGCCGCCGGAGCCGCTCCTCCCGCGCCACCTGGGGCTGCGTGGCTTGGCAAGGCACAGAGGCGCCTCTGCCGAAAGCAGGTGCGGTGTCCCGCAGTTCAGCCGGGCCGTGCAAGAGCCGCCGCAGCTCCTCGCACCTAGTGCCACTTGTCGCATTCCGCTGCTTCTCCTCCGCCTTTTCGTCTCGGGCAGGATGGATCCGCTCGCCGCAGACCACAGGGAAAACCGCACCTGGGATCCAGCCTCTCGGCACCATGGGAATGGAATAACTCGTATCGAAAGCAAACGTTTTTGGAATTATTGCACCTTAAAGCGTAGGTTCGCCTAAGTGACTGCTTGGCGGTATATAAAAGGAGGAAAGAAAATAGGTCAGTAAATGCACAGATCCCACCCGAGATCCTTCTGCTGAGTCACTGATGAGTTATTGATTACCATCATGTCCCTGCACGCCTGGTGTGACTGTTCGGATGAATGACATGGTCCAGCACATGGGTGTCTGGTTTTGGATTGGGGTTTGGTTTGTTTCTTTTTTATTGCTGTGGAACAGGTGATACCAGTGTCGTCAGACTGCCATAGCTCAGTTAGCAAGAATCACTGAAGCAAGACTGAACAAAATATTTAGTTTGTCAGATACTGGCACTTACTTTACTGGCTGACCTTTAAACTCCAACATTACACAACATTGTAATTTTACAATAACGTGATAATCAATCTCTAATAATTCACATTAGCTGTAGGTAAGAAATACTGTCAAGAAATAATCACTGATGAAATCAAGCCTCTTAAAGACATGGAGACATGATGATAACCTCAGATGAAGAAAGCTTAGATGCAAAGCAACCTTGATATTTCAGGGTCTGTGAAATGGTAGAGTGTGAAGGAGGATACTAGCATAGCCACCAAACACTGGGAAATCAATTTTCCTGCATTATGTTTTCAAAATGGTGATTTAACTTAGGCCTGCTTAACGTAGGATAACCAGCGTCCATCACACGATTGACATCAAATGGGGTCATAATGCCATCAAAGTATTGGATATGAAGCATGGAGAAGAAAGTAGTCATACCCAGCTCTGGGAGACAACAGCAGCAGGGAGCAGGAGGGGCTGAGGAGCCAGTCTGCCAGGAAGGGGGAGAACCACTTCGGATGATTAACCTGAGTCTTACAGGAAAATAAAAAAGGATCAGATGAACCCATGCCAGAAAATCCTTGTTGCAAATACACTAGCATGATAAAAAAATCCTTATCATATTTTATTTGGGCAATTGCAGTAATTTATGCTATCAGAAGATTAACCTGCATCTCCACTGGAACTGACTGCTGGTATTAATATGCTTGCAAAACCCTCTAGTGTAGACAAGACTTTAAGACAAGACTATCTCCTGAGGGGTACAACTATGAAATAACATTCCAAGGGAAGAAACAAAGATGCTTTTTTAATCTCCCATTTTATAAAGTCTAAGCTTGGGCAGTTCTTAGCTCTGAGTAGGAAAATCACAGGGATTTTGTTAGGTTTCCCCAGGGAGTCTGCAGTCTGCACAAACTTCCAAAAACACCAAGTGGCACAAAGGAACCAGAGCAAAGGCTAGCACCAAGACAGAATTTCCATTCTTTTTGACTCTATCCAGGTGACATTTCATGACCTTTTAAGAATTATATTGCTAATTTGTATAATGTAGTTTTCAATCTCCATTCTCAGCAAAACCTGGAAAATCTTGCAGACATGAAGATAGGAAGTAAAACAAGGAATTGATATTTATACCTTGTCAAATGCCAGATTCCCAGTCACATTTAGAACGTTCTTTCAAGTAAAATATATTGCCAAATGAGATTTGCTGAGGAAAAAGAAAATAGTAATAATAACAGTGTTGGAAACACACAGCTAGTACCACAAATTGCACCACTGAAAAATCTATAGGTTCTGATGATAAGTCATATCTTCACAGGACTTGAAAACAAACAGTCTCCAACACAAATTTGACAGGTTTTCCAGAGGTCTGTAATATTAATCTGGGTTATATGTGAACTAGTGGTGTAGGGCCAATGGCACTCGTCCTCACAGTAATTATAACTGATATTGTTTTCCTAAAAAAATTACAGTCTTCCAAATACTGCATGCTGTGGCAATGAGATCATATAATGAACAATTATTAATACATGTCCACATCAGTTCCCTAATGGGTATTCCAAGGACATAGAGGAAACATGCTTTTAAAAACATCTACTATAAGCATAATAAAGTCTAATCTTCAAAAGGACACATAATGCTTTCTGCAAAGTAATAATATGTAAAGAATGCCTCAGTCATAATACACTTATTTCAGACAGCATGTTGAGGTTGAATATACATATGGGTATTTTAAGTCTAGGCAAGCTGTACCAAATCTGTGCCAGGAAAAAACAATCAATTAAGCCAGAAAAAGGGGTTAAAGAAAGCTGTAGCAACTTACAGTGTTCTTAAACCTTCAGTCCTTAATTAAACTCAGAAACAAGTAAGCTACAGCATAGAAGATACAGGAGCAAAGTAGGGAATGGGAGGAGACAAAAACTGTCTCAGAAGCCAGGTCTGGGACTGAGGGCAGATCTGTCCAAGAGTGAGTGAGTGAACAGGTGGAAGGTTTTTAGTAAGTCAATGAAAAGGGCAGTGAACGTGCCCGGAGGTTTGCAAACTGATATGTAGGGAATAGGTCAGTAGCAGAGTGCATGAGAGAATGAATAGATGAGAGGATAAAAGAATAAACAGTTGGGCTGAATGAATGTGACTGTGAATAATTCTGAATAAAGTTGAAATTTCAAGCTATACCTTTACATTGCTATGATGGCATGACTTTTCAGATCACTTGTCACTGATGTAAGCCAGCATCAGAGGAAAATAACACACATTGGTATTTTTTGCTAAAAAAAAAGTCCTTTTCACTGCCAGTTGTGGGAAAATAACA
This sequence comes from Rhipidura dahli, assembly GCA_013399225.1. Lineage (NCBI taxonomy): Eukaryota > Metazoa > Chordata > Aves > Passeriformes > Rhipiduridae > Rhipidura > Rhipidura dahli. The sequence continues at coordinate 174,958 of VXAC01000238.1, read as the reverse complement.
TAATATAAATAAGGATTTTTGATACATCTTACAGTCATGACAATAAAAACAGTTTTGGAAACATTTTTACAGAAAAATAAGCACGCAAAAGGCATTTTAAAAAAGCATTGCCCAATAAATTAATGTTGATTAATGCTATTAAACTACTAGAATTGACGTAGACTTGAAGTACTTTGCAGAGCAGGAAGATGCCATTAACTATCCTAGTTAGGAACCTGATACACAACAGCTCAAAGGGATTTGTGCAAGATTATACAGTAAGTCAGTGGCAGAACCACAGACGGATAAAGCCTTGACCTTTTACTTTTTTATCTTCCCCATCAGGCAGAGAAAATGCATTGACTTCACTTTTGCAATTACAGAGGCAATGAAACTAAATTATAATAGTCAAGGGGTGTTATCTCGTAACCTTGGGGTTTTTTGGGTTTTTTTGGACTGAACACTTCCTATATCATTATGGATAAACATGGCAATTATGTGGAGGATACACTCAGAGACTTTGAAACTGTCCCTGTATTTACCATGTTTGTATGCCTAAGACAGAAGAAGAGGGAGCTAAGTAAATGTTACACAGACTTCTGCATTTAGATGGTGTAGTGTAGGGGAAGTGCATGTCTGGATGACGTGGCAGAGGAAGGTCTTTTTCTCTGCCTTTGGTGGATCTAGTGGCTGTAAAGGTCACAGAGAATATTTTCCTTTTCTTTTTATTTCCTAATCTGGAATAAGAGATTTAGGGGAGCTACACTGTAGGTTAGTGTCTAGCCATGGAGTTATATATAATCCAGTCTCTGTTAAAACTCACTGCAAAGCCTGTTAGAAAGTTTGCTAAAGGGATAAGGGACATGGTGTATTTAGGGAAGGATGGAAGAAGTGGTAGGGATTGTCTTCCTTGTGGTGCTGTGTCAGCATTTGTATTTTAAAATGAGGTATCACTAGCAAATTACTAACATACTTTGCTCCTAGACAAAATAGCAACAACAAATATTTTGTGTTTTTACTTAATCAGTGTCCAAATACAGAGCCTGTAATTCTTACACAAACAGCTAAGTTATGTGCATAGGTACAAAATTAAGAAACTAACCACTCCAATGGCCTTTTCATTGGAAGATGGCATGGAAAGACTTAGAATCAACAGTCAATGAATAATAAATGAGTGATAAAAGACACTTTATCCACTCTACATGGTGGAAGAAGTACATGGGCTAGTGAAGGAGGCACATGTTTATTAATGAGAAAAATAATAAAAAAGGTGTCAGCAGTGCTTGCCTCAGGGGACAAGGTCAATGAGATAACATCAATAATGTAGTACATTAAGAATAATGAAGAGACTAAAACTCAATATATTGTTTTGGGGTTTTTTTTTTTTTTTGAAAATGCAATTACATTTCCAAAAACATTAAATTAATAAAAATTGTTTAATGGAGTCATCGCCAATCACAGGCATTATTTCTGATTACATGGTTTTCACATGTATAATATCAATATCAAGCTATTGATGTGGGGTAACATGTGCTAGTCATGAATAAATATGAAACCAGAGAGGTAACAAAGGTGTTCAGTTGCTAACACAGGAAAAGTAAATGTAGGGTTTGACAGTAATGGATTGAGACATTTGTAAACTTTACACTGAGCTTGCATTCTTCCTATGTGAGCCCTAAATTTTTATTGCCTGCACTATTACAATATTTTATAACGTTTTCTTATTTTTCATACTTCTTTTTATAGACTAATAACTTCATATCATGCTTTACAAAAAAAAAATTAAGAAGTGGAATTACAAGGAATTTTTCTGGTGACAAACTTGATTGTAAAAGATTGTAACCACAGACCCGTCTCCTTTATGTATGCATGTCTCAGATGACAGTGTGGCCTGAGAAGGGGGGAATGCATCTCCACAGTGAGTGAAGAGTTTGCCTTTTTATCATTCAGCATAGCATTTTAGTTCAGTTGCTTTCTATACACCCAATTTACTCAGAGAGGATCACAAGTTGATTCTTTCTGGGATTCACTAGTGGGATTCTTTGACTTGTACCAATGCCTGTAACTTATGCTGAATTACCCCACTAAAACCTGTAGACTCCCAAGTTTGAACCTTGATGGAAAAATAATATTAATGTTAAAACACGTATCTCATAGTTGCTCCTGTTCTTGTACAGGGCATCTGTCTCAATTCACGAGCCAATTGACTCCTGTCAACACTCAGACAATCATGAATCCTCAAAATGAGAAGTCAGCAATGGAAATATACTGTGAATAAAAGGTGATAGCAGACTGCTTTCCTCTCCTTGTGTGACCTTTTTTTTTTCCCATTTTTGTGCTGGCATCCCTTGTCCTTCTCACTCACAAAGAATGCAAAAACCTGATGTAACTTGCTTCTTGAACTAAGCTGCCCTAATAACCACCTCTTTGGCTGAAGCTAAACCAGGTCATGGTTTCCCAGTGTGATGTCTGTCACAGGGGACATTTCTTTCCTGCCCTACAGTAAGGTTTTCCTTTCCACCGGTTGCTCCTATTAGGTTTCTGTTACTTTATATGGAGAACAAAAGCAAAGGATCCAATTGCCTCACTATTATAAATTAAATAGCAGAACATACAGTACAGGAAAGGAGGGGTTTTTCTAAGCTGATAGGAGCAATTTGCAACTATCAAAAACTATGCTGGGAACACAGAGCTCTGTTCCAGGGAATAAAAAAAGGGAAAATAAAAGAGAGGTTGGAAGGGACCAAGAATAGTCCTCAACAAGAGACTCACAAAGATAATTTTAAAAGGTCATTTTAAGCATGCAGAAATTTGGAACATTTTATAGCTTCTCTAAGACTTGTGTAACAAACAATTCAAGTGAGTAGATGTGCACAATATCAAAATTCACTTTTGTATCTTGCTGTCTCCCCTGAAAGGCAAAGAGAAAGGCAAAGACTTATGATTACCTCCTTCAATGTGCTTTGAGCAGTTTGGCTACCAGGAAAAATGTCTTTTGTCTGTCTAAAACATTCCCCTCCTTAAAAGTGCTTTTTTCATGTTTCTGCACAACTGCCAGACCATACATGAATTTTTTTTAAAAAAAAAGTTTAGGAAGAAAAGGGAGCAAAAGTTTTATAGTAGAGCAAGTTGGGAATTTTTTTTTTGTATATTCCTGAAAATTCTCCATTGGTTAACATAAAAACAATTTACAAGGAAAGAGATTAAATACTGTGATTAAATACTGATTTTGTAATTAAAATTTTCAAGTTAACCAAAATTTTTATCCACCAGCCAAAAGTCTTTATCCTGAAGGTCTTTTTTTTTTTTTTTTGAAAACAAATGTTTGTTAATTAACACTAAAAAGATATATATTCAATTACAGATTAAACAATTTGATTAACCATTTCTCTGAGAACAATTTCTCTGTCAATTTTTTTTTTGTGTTGCTTTAACATCAAGGAAACTTCTAAGGCTAGAAGGGAGTCGTCCAAATTCTTGGTAGTCTTCAGGGCAGTAGAGCGTGTTAGAAACTAATGACAGTGAAAGTGTGTTGGTCACTCAGGTTTTGGTCTCATGATCTCGTGACAGCGTGTCGCAACTACGCGGCGCGCTGTGTCACGGACGCGGGCTATGGTCACTGAGCACGTTGCTGTCCAGAAGCTGGGCCCTGGTAACTGATTTACCTGTGCTGAGCCTGCCAAAACTGCTAAGTAAAACCTGTTAGCTCGGATTTTGGTTCTGCATTCTTCTACGTGACATTAAAGTGATTTGTTACCCAAACAGCTGCCTCTCTCTTCCCTCTGCCACAGCGTTGTCACTGGCATGAAGGGGAGGCAGGAAGGAGCATGGGAGGGCTGTATGGCACATTTGGGCTTATGTCCTGGGCAAAAGTGGAACCTCATCCTTAAACCTCATTCCTGAGGAGCCCCCACTCTGCTACATTCAATCAGGTATAGCTGATACAGCTACTTACTAAAATTAGGAGTAAACTAGAAGGTGGGAGAACACAGTATTTACCCTTTGTTTTTTTTTTTAATTGGGCCTTAAAATTTCTAATTATTTTAGGTTAAGAGAGGTAAGAAGAAGGCTAAGAAAAATGTCAACAAAGGAATTATGAAGGACCACAGTTGATAGCCAGTATTCTTTGTTTTGGCTTTAGGAATGAAAGTACAGAAAGAAAAGTCAAGTAGAAAGCAAGCATCTTTAGTAAGAAATAGCCAAGATAAAGAAAAAAAAAAAGAGGTAGAGAAAAAAAGATCAGAGAAAAATATTAGAAAAGTTTAATGACTCAGCTGTGCCTGTTATTTATATGTTTCTCACATTTAAAATATGTTTTTCCACTGAGATAAGGAGAAAGATAAAAAATATTCTGTAATTAGAAGCAATAAAGAAAGTTCACTCCCAGACTTCCTAAGGTTTTGTAGTTGCTTTCAAGGCCTGTTTTTTCTGGTTGCTATATGTCTTCAGTGTTAGGGCAGGTCTGGAGTTTCCAGGTTCTGGGATTCGTTGAGTGATATGCCTAGGGGCAGACATTTTAAAGCAATGCTTTTGAAAGTCACTGGAAGTCTGCTTGCATTGTCTATCCAATCTATATCTATTGTGTACACTCCTTTATTGGAAAAAAAAAATACCCTACAACCAAAAATGACCCTACAACAAAGAAAAAGAAAATGGTATTTACTGTTTCTGTGCCCGCTTTTTCTTTGACCTTGCAGCTGAACAAATAGCTCAGTCAAGGACTGTCTGAATGGTTTTCAGGGATCAGTATCATATCAGTCCCTTCTGGTCTCTGTCACACTTCATACAGATCCTCCTGCCTTCTTTCCGCATGAAGTCCTGTCATTTTAAGGCAAAGACACATACAGTGCCAGACTCCCTGGCTGGTGCTCCCTTACCTGGTCCAGAGCCCAACCTCATTTGTTTGTCTGCAAGTTAGTCACTTGGAAATCATTTTATGCATAACAGCCAAGGAAGTCTGGTAGTATGAAATTATTAGATAGTATGTAATGTCGAAAAAGCCAACGGCTTCAAAAGAGCTGCTCATGAGTGTCTGTGTGAAGCAAAGAAATAAGTAAGCCAAGCCCAAATCCAAACATGTTAAGCTGCCTGCTGTTTTTGCAAAAATAACAGATACGTTCACAAACGCTAAGTGATAGATCTTCCAAAGTCTAAATACATATTCAAAATGCAGGCTGGGATTGCCCACTTGTGCAGGAAATTACCAGTGGTAGGAGCTGGGGAAAACAGTGCCAGTGGTACAGCATGCCAAGTTGGGAAGACAAATTATCTCCAATCTCACTGCAATGGACTGGTGGCACAACATGCAATCGTACCGTGTATCATTCAAGTTTTGTGCAATGTGCTTATTTAACACATTTAAAAATGGGATAACCAACTGCTGTTCTGAGGGATTTTAAGCCTATTAATACCATGTCCTAGTTGTGAGGCGTTGTTGTCTTGTGTCCTTGTTGAATCTTGACAATTACTTGGTTTTCAATTAAATGGAGAAGGCAACTAGTAGAATTCACAAAAGCTCCCTTTCTGGGTCTTGTAATGGCACTTGCTCACTTCTTCAGGAGTGAAGGACCAACCTCTTCAAAATCTTCAAACCTTTGCTTGGCCAGCAGTTTCTGTAGGATGGTCTCATGTGTTCCCAGCTCTCTGATCGTCAACTGAAATTGATCAGGGGGTGATGCAAGGTAACTTGCCCCTACTATGCTGCATTTTGTGGGTGCAAGGGAGACTTGGCTGCCCCTTGGTGTTATCCCCTCCCTCCCCTTTTCCCAAGGTTTTTTTGCACCACAGTCCCTCCTTCCTTTTCCCAAGTGTCAGCAGTGTGCTCTCAGCTCAGCTTGGCACCAGAGTAAGCTGAGCAAAATCCTGACCTGATACAGAGGAACAAAGTTTCAGGGCAGGTTGCTTCATCTCTAGCAAAAAGTACAGATATGGAAGACAATATGTTCCTCCCAGGTCACACCCCCCTTCTCAGAAGGATTTGTGAAAATCCCTGCAAACACAGGCCTCGTCACAGAGCTTTCCCATAGAAGGAAATGACAGAAGAAAATACCATTATTTAGAATATTCACTGTCTTTTCCTTAATTTTGCTAATTCTACCTCTGTCATATTCTGGGCTTTACTGGTAATTCTTGGCCAGTTTCCAGCCACTTTATCACAAACAGGTGTAGCCAGCACTCAAGCAGGAATTGGTCTTCTAGTGGCTAGCTGGAAATATACTTAGGGAAAAAGACAAATAGTGATTTTAAGACATGTATTTAAGTCCTGATGAATCAGAATAGGATTTTTGTCCACATATTTAACACTCCTTTTGATGCTTCAGACCAAGGAAATTAAATAACACAAGATTTTTTTCCTGTGTTCTGCAGTGAGTCTGGCTGACTGGCATACAGAAATGAGTGTGTGAAGATTTTAGAGCAGTTTTGGAGAGCTCTTTAATGACAATTTAAAAGTGACTGAGCACAGGTATATGCCTTGAGTTAAAAAAAAGTGAACACATTGCTGTCACTAGTGCATGGAGCAGCAGGTTTTATGGGGGTGCAAAAGAGCCTGTCCACAACTCCTGTCCCTTGACAGCCCATGTGCAATGCATGAGCCTCTACACTTCCACCTTCCTCCTGTCCTCAGGCATCCAAGTGACCTTTATGGTGAGAGATTTCTCAAATGACCAAATGCAGTACAGATACCCAGACAATAGGCATGTTTGTTGTGCTCGTTTCATCATGTGAATGGAGGTAGGACATGCTCTCAGATTCACAAAACACCTAAATGTATCCACCAACCAGAACTAATTCACAGTATGAATTAATTAACAAGAAGCAAAAGCTCAAAAAGGGGAGAACCGATGATTTTCACCCTTTATTGTGTATGGCTCCTCCCTATTCTAAGAACAGCTCAAAATGAGTTGCAGGAACTGTGACTTGCATTGCTTGGTCGTGTTTATACATGTTGTTAAACCACTCTCCATGCTGGTTTAGTTACACCCAGTACCGACACCTGTGATAAATGCAGGATTTTAGGAGGCAGTTTATAAAACTCAGATCCTTGTATACTAGGGATTCTGCCACAGATAATAGAACAGCTCATATTCAGGGAGCTGTGCACTTCCCTCTTTCTGTTGGTAGGTTTTAAGGATTAAAGATAATTGATCGTTCAGTCCTACCCTGTGTATCACAGAGGTCAGTCAATTCAGCCAGAGTTTCCTGCAGCTAGCACAAATGATAAGCATCATGGTTTTTTCCTGGACCACAGTACAGTAATCTTATTTGAAGACAGAGTAAAGATGGCAGGATGCAACTCCTCCAGGTTCAAAATTAAATATGGTGTTTTATGGTGTGGGAAGCTTGTCCAGCTGGTATTCAAAGTGTATGTAATTGCTTCTCACAGTTCTGCTTTGAAGGAGAGGCTGTCAAGTTTTCATGATTATCTGTCCAGCACAATTCACAGACATGAAAGTCACATATAAATGTTTACAGACAGATATACATACCCACCATGCAAGATTATTCATCTCACTCTCTTACTTTCAAAGAGCCAGGAAGGAGAAGAAATGCTGTACTGGTATATACAGCTTCATGAAGAACAAAGGATTGCATACAGTAAAATAATGCAGCACAGATCTCAAGGGAATGAATGATGGTTTGGTTGTTGGTTTTCCCCCTACCCCACGATGGAGCCTGTAAGTCTGAAAACCAAACACATGTGGGAATCAAACAGATTTCCTGTATGCGTGGTAATTCTTCAAGAGCAAGTCTGTAACAGCAATGCTGCCTAACCAGTGTGTTTTCAGATCACAGAAGTATGTGATCTGTTTAAACCAAGGGGTGATCAGCTAATGACCAATTGGACACTTTTTAGGCACTTGAGAAAATCGTAGCAGCCCTCAAGCCTTTTACATCCCTCCACTGTGGCTGCAAGCCAACATGCTCCTTTGCTGAAGACAGCAATAAGCTTAGGCAGCTTAGACCAGCCAAAGTAATGAAATTACATGTCGCAGTTCAGTTCACCATGGTCAGTGCCCTCAGCCTCCATTTGGAGAATAATTTTCCTGATAGCAACTGTTCTCAAAGCTTGGTAATACCAGCTCTTGCCTCCTGCTAGTCTTTGCAGAAATAAAATCCCTTATTTTCCTTTTTGATTAAATAAAGTATCCCGCAAAGCCAAAATGACAAAGCTTTAATGGTATTAGAAAAAAAAAAAAGCAATAAATTTTTCTCTACCTCAGAGACAAAAATACCAATCAGAACTGAGAGTGCGGAATAAAAAAAAGGAGGGCTGATTGATAACTCTCAAGGCATAAAGGCATCCTAACTGAACCCAGACACAAACACATCTTCCCTAATGGAAATATTATCACATTTGGTAGCAATTTTAGTGCTAGCCATGGCTGTCTCCTGGCATACAAAATACAGTGAGATCCTCCCAGAGGAGAAAGCTCCCTGAACATCCCTGTATATAAGGCTACCAAATGTGTGGCACTGATCCAAGCTTGAGACAACCCTGCTTCTGGGTCTCTTCCTTTAAATCAGCCTTCATTCCTAATCTCCCCTCTGCACACGCATGGAGCTGTCTCAGGTGTGGTGTCTGTTTGTTTGCAGGTTTCATTTTTTTTAAAGCTGGGACATTTCCTCAAGCATCTTGGAGCAAGGCTGCTGGAGTGGTCACCCCACCAGGAGGAAACAGTGTGCAGGCAAGGGGAACAGGAACACCTTCAAGCAGTATTGCCACCAAATGCTCCGTACCATAAAACAACAGCCCAAGTAATTATACTTTTGTCAGCACTTCTCTTGATTTCATGGATTAGCACAAGGAAGACAGGCCATACTAGAAAGATCAAGGGCTGTGATGACTAAGGAGTTAATTAGGGAGGTCTGAAGCTCTCAGTACCTTCCTGGCTCTCAGACCTAGTACTGCTGTAGATGTGAGTAGGGCCATACAGAGAAGGCCAGAAGGTGAAGCTGGGTGTGAAGTCAGTGCCCTGCTCATGTGGCATTTAGGGCTCAGGGAAGATATTCCGTGAGGAGCCTCTCCTAGGAAAGTCAAACTGTTGCTCTGACAGCCCTCCTGCTTTGCCCTGCCGACTCAGCCATGCTGTTTATGCATTCCTCCTGGATGCCTTTATCCTGCTCTGCAAGGGTTTGGGTGGCTTCTTATCAAATTAATTTCCCATCTTTCAGAAGTTGTTATTCATTAGTAATGCAGGAAAGTTTCCCATGCACTACAACCTTGTAAATGGAATTGGCGCTGACAGCAGTGAATGCCTTGTAATGTTCCCTTCCCAGGAAGATGGTGTGTTGCCCCACTGCCAGCATTCAGAAACATTTTAATTTCTCAAGTGAAATGTAATAGTAGGAAGATGCAGTCTGAGCTCAAAAATCAATACCTGCTGCTATCAAAGCAGCTCCTTTGGGAATTTATTGGTATGAACTAGCGTGATAAATTGGGAAAAATTACGTGTGATCAGGTTTTGTAGAAAGCAGTTGCATTATTATATTATTCATCATTTATGCAGCACCACAAAATGGTAAGACTAACTTGTCCCCACACAAAGTATTTTGGTGTCATTTAAGTTTCCTCAGCATGCATACAGTTACTGCTTAAAGCAGAATTAATATTACAGAAATCTCTTGTTTATTGCTAGCCTGTTATGGTGGAGTCGAAAGTATTTGCACTCAGTGGTTTATTTATTAACATTCTTGATCCTTTCTGCTCAAATGGGATAAAGTCCTTACTTAAAATAAGTATTCTGCACTACTTCATCTTTTTTACTTTATACAATGTCAGGCTTCCATCCTAGACCTACACTGGAGACACATAGCTATTCCCAGCCGGACTCCTCAGTCGCCACCGAGGAGTCCCCATTGGCTTAACTACGCAAATTGATAGTAACTGGTAAGCAGCCAAAAAGCACTTTAACCCTTTCAGAGGAAGTCCATAACAGCGTTTCTCATGAATGAAGATGGTCATTCATTAATAAATGTAATTTAATTTATTGCATGCTTAGTGAGTCCAGTTACAGAAGGAGAAAATGTTTTTTACATGAAGTCTAGCCTATTAAACAAGGAGGCACTGCAGTATGCAGAAAATACTGCTCTTGGCTTTGCCATATTCCTGAAGGAAGGATGTGGCAAAAAGTAGCTTTTTCTATCATTTAAAGAGTATAACATTTTGGTTTTGGGAGTTTTCTCTTTGAAACAACGGGTCGACATAAAAACTTTGAATTTCCTCCGAGATGTGCTGTAAGCCTGGTAAAGTGCCCTTTCATTTGTGAATCATGTTTCCTTTGGAGCCAAAATGAGAAAGAAAGATCTCCAAGGCAGACGCTGTGCTGTTGTTGGTTGGCTGCCACGCAGAGGTGTATGTAGTCTGTGCAGAAAATTAGGGAGAGTTCTTTTTTTCCTGTTCAAGAACTTAATCTGTGTGAGAGGTCAAGCCGCAGGGATAAATGAAGTCCGTGGCACCTCCAGCACCACCCACCAGGTCCCTTCTGGGTTGTCTGAATGTTGGCACTNTGGTTATATTTGTTATTTTCTGAATTTCGGTGCTTCTGGTGCTGGCCTTGGCCACTTTCCAAAAAGGCAGCATGGAAGCTATCGCTATCGCTATGTGGCAGGGATTGCCACCTGCCCGGGTCTTGTCAGACCTCCTGCGGATCGCTGCTGGAATAATCAGGTAGGAGTGGAAGTCTGAATTTTAATGAAGCTTTTAGCTTAGACAACAGTGCTATGAGGGATCCGACGGAAAAAGAATCCTCCGCTATGGCTAGGGTTTGTGTAAGCATCAAGGCTTAAC
>VXAC01000238.1:137925-164155 GCA_013399225.1 Rhipidura dahli | reverse complement strand
CTTCAGCTATGAAAAAGAATAGGAGAGTCTGATAACAGCGGCATTGTTCTCCCTTTAGGAGGGCATTGGCATGTCCCCGGAGCTTGTGTTACCTGCCTGCTTGCATGAGAACAGGCAGTTCGCCCCGGCACTTTAGGCTGATGCTTATGCATATTCTGCACCGAATTCTTTCCTTTGAGATCAGGAATTCGCAGCTACAGCCTGAATTCCCAGAGCCCGCTGCAGAGCAGGGATGTGCCCATCCATGCCGGCAGGCCCCGGGGGAGGCTCCGTCCTTCCCCGCAGCCGGCAGCCCCCTCCGCAGGCCGCGGAGCCGGGAGCCCGGGCGGGGACACGGCAGCGGGCACGCCGCTTCTGCGCTCCAGCCGTGCTCGCCTCTAATTTATTTCTGCGGAGCAGCTCGCAGCCTTGCCTCTGTTGTGCAGCCAGACAGACCGCACCGACAAAGCCTTGGCAGAAGCGTGGACCTGGCGCGTTCTCTCTTCGGAAGAATTGAGTGAAAAGCCTCCCTAAGCTTATAAACGCCATGTTGGGGAGGAAGGGTGGTGAAACACGGTATTACAAGAAGTATCGGCTCAACATCAGTTGTGTTTTGACTAAAATTAAAATAGAAAATGCGACCTAACAGATATTCAGATGTGAATCCGCAAGAATTGCCAAAGATAGTTATGCTTAAGAAGATGTTAACAGGTCATGGTGAGGGCCAGAGCCCAAAGTTAATCGCACCTAGCTAACACGTGAGTTCCTCTGTTTGGATGAGCTGTAATAAAAATAAGGCTTATCCTCTATTTGGATAAGCTGTAATAAAATTAACGTGTGAGGGAAAATAAAATTTATACATCTACATCTACATCATCTACGTCTACATCTGCATCTACATATATACATGTACATATAAATGACATCCTTAACACTTCGTTCTCCTTAAAAAAATTCAGAAGTGGATTTTTTCTCAAGGTAAGCCCGTCATAGGTCTAGGTCTCACATACTAGCTGGAGGCTTTTTCATCTCAGAGACTCCTTTTGTTTCCCAGCTGGCCTTTTGAGTGTTATGAAGCAGACCCACGAGGACGTATCAAAAGCAAAGATGGGTTTGGACTGCAGAGGCAACTATCAATAAAACTAACTCTGTACAAAACCTGGGAAAATCCAGAGAGATTTCCTAAAATGAATTGCGCAAACCAAACACCCTGCGGCTGAGGAAGTTTCTGCTGCACTGATGCCTTATGAATCCACAAATATCATGGCAAAGATGGTGTATTAACTGCTGCTAATGAGTGCAAACATGAGTATAAACACTGGGAAATACTGTTGATGTTTAAAAACAAACAAAAATTAGAGTGAAATAGAAAAACTCTTCTCTCCCTTTGCAGGACCTGTCTGGACAGGCTGCCAAATCCCTGCCAGCAGCAGCTCCCCATGAGAACCTGTTCCCAGCCTCTTTTCCCCATCCCTCTCCGAGGTGGAGCTCAGAGGCCCCCTCTGTCTTCACTGATTCCCTCTCTGCCACTACCTGAGATGCAAGTGGATGCTGGAGGGAAGATTTGGGATCCTTTTTTCCCTCTGGTGTCTGCTGCAGGGGTGATTTAGCACATCCACCTTTTCTTGATCCCTGCTGGATGTTAGCCCTGCTGTTGTCTATAGGATATTCCTCATTCCTACCTGCAAATGGTTTTTTCCTCCTTCATGTTACTACAATTATCGACTGGGTTAGATGAAAAACTGCTGCATTCTGCTTGTTTTCTCTTTGTACACTGAGAAAATATCCCCTTCCCAACAGTTTAGTTGCTACCCCCCCTAACAGACTGGAGTTTGCTCTTGTGGATGATTTCAGTTGTCCTTTCTCCCCAGAGTCATCCTGTCCATGCTTGCATTGTCCCTAAAGGGCATTGTGACTTTCTCTTTTTTTTTTCCTCCTCACCCATGATATGGCAAAAAGTTTAAGGGACATTATTTCTTTTCCTTCTACATCTGCCGTAATGACTCATATAGTTCCTGAGTCTATAGACAGTGCATTTTTCATCCCCTAAGTAGGACAGTCCTGACAACCCTTCTCCTTCTGACAGCAGACCACTGCGCTAAGCAGCAATCTGTCATCTGCTGCTTTGGGCAGCCATCCTGAAGAAGTGCTCTTGCACACGCTGAGAGCAAGGACGGCGATGTGCAACTGTTGGGATGTATCCTACATGGGGTTTGTCATGTGTGGGGAGCTCTTCTGTGCATACATTTTTCTGAGCACTCTGGGACATGCTGGTTTTGCTGGAGAGATGCAGCTGCTCAGCTGTGGGGCATATTGGGCTGACCTCAAGCTTGGCCAGCATGGATGCATCTGTCAGGGAGATGCAATTGATAAGGACAGGAAACAAGGCCCACCGAGTTAAGTTGTGTCAGGAAGTCTGCAACAGGTACTGGAAGGGAACCTCACCTCTGAGCACTGCACTCACTAATGGCTTAAAACATGCCATGAGTAAAAATCAGACGTGACCTCACCTGAAAATATGTAAGGTACAAAGAACTCATTTCTGTCAGACTCCATTGCCTCTTTTAGGACCCTGGTCCAATGTCTGTGCTCTGTGTTTCTTTCTGAAAACTCTACAGCTGCCCAGTTACATAATGGGACACCTATGGACATGCCTGTTTTCATGCACTGTTAGGTCTGTGTAGGGCCAAAATTCTCTCTGTGTCTTTCTTACTGTAAAGTTATTGCACAGGTTTGGTAGATTGAAATGCATCAATCTAATGAGAGCTAATTACAAAAGGAAGTAATTTTAATACGTGTTGAATGAAATCCCCCTGCCCCGTGTTAAACATTTCCAGACCTACTGCACATAGTTTTCAACTTTCTCTGGTTTATTTCTTTTTTTTATACAATATGACAGTTTAACTGAGAACACAGTGTACTTCAGACCGTCTACCCTTATTAAAAATAAGTAGATTTTTCACCCACTCTTTTCTTCCTTTGCTTATCCGCAGTGCAGGTGCAGACCTACTTGCTTAAATTAAGGCTTGCAATTCACCAGAACATCAAAAGAGCAGGCCCTATCTCTTCAGTTGCTTTTATCATTGCACCTTGTCTGCATGATCTCCACTGCATTCTTGCTGCAAAAGGATGTCTCTTTATCACTTCCTTTCCTTTCCTTCTGCTCTTAGTGGAATCTGCCTTAGCAATCAGAATAATAATGATTTATCTCCAAGGGAATGTGAATGCAAGCCAAGTTCCCTTGGTACAGGGAAATCAGTTTGGTATTGTTTACTCATCCCCTGTGGATTCACCAGATGGCATCAGACAGCATAATTTGGATTCTGTGCTCAAAAGAGAGGCAAGGCTGGAGCTGCAGGAATTGATAATGTGAAATTACCAGAAACAGTTCTGATCTTTTCTTGAGGATATTGCATATCTTTGTCATAGACTGTGCAAGGAACCAAAAGAAATTGTAGCACACCTGGACCCCCAACATGTTAAGTAAGCCATTTTTAGTGTGGTCACTTGAGAATTATTTTGGCTGGTCTTCTAATAACTGCTTGCTCTGGAGACGATGTTTTTCCTGCGCTGGGGTGAAGGTCCTGAGCAGGTCAGCAGAGAAGAGGCAGTGGGAACTGAGGCACTGCAGCTGTTTCCTTCTAGGCTACCACTGCTTGAATTCAGTAAATAGAGGATTTAGGTTTCTGTTCTTTAAATATCCCAAGCATAAATTATTCACTCAAAAGACATTTGTCAAAGAAGAAGCACTAGGAAAACAGAAGTGGAAAGCCTTAGCAGAGCCTGAACCAGCAACAGCTTTACTGACCACAGCACAAAGCACTCAGTGTAGCCTGATGTCCCAGCCCTAAGGGATAGAGGAGATGATCTAATCATTCTTGTCCATCTTGTTGCTGCGATTTTATTATTTGAATTGTTTTCAGGCCAGATACTAAACCAACATAAGCTTTTCTTTAGTGAATCCTGCTGCATTGATTTATAGCTGCTGAGTGTCTGGCCTTTGAGGACTGTTTTAACCTTTAGAATATTGATTTCTCCTTTTATTTTCCCTGGTGCTGGAAGCAAGCCCCTTGGTCAGGACCCTGGTTGTGCAAAACGCAAAAGTGTGATGTGCCATGATTTGTAAAAATGAGCGACCAAAGGGGTGAAAAGTTCAGCAATCTTAGCTGCAGCACTGCATAATCACTGTAAAAGGGGCCACGGCCTCCAAAAATTGCTTGACAGCAGTGTTTGCTGGGTGGGGCCCATCCTCCTGCCGATGAAGGACCAGAGGCAAGGAGCAGGCACAGGGAACCCAGAGGAGTGGGTCAGAGGGCCCAGGGCAGGCTCAGGGCATTGATGGGAAGAACACGAGGACTTTTTTGGTAGCTGCCCACTCAGGAGCATCCTCCTCACAGGTCTCATTGCTTCTGACCCTTCCTTCCTGGAAGCATTGCCCACCGCATCCATGCTCTTTTTCTCCCCTTCTCTCTACTGCTGTCCTCCTTTCAGCGCAGGTCTTCAGCTCAGCCCCAGCCTGTCAAGGCTCCGAGGTCCCCTGGGAAGTGTTTGGAGAAGACAAGAACACTAGTTGAAAAGATATGGCACAGGACAGTCTATGAAGGTAAAAGAAGTGTGAGGATCAGGAGCACAAAAATAGTTTGCAAAGTACCAGTGGTGTTGATCTGCCAGCCAGATCACTTCCCAGAAGGCATCCAGGAGGGTGGTAGATGCTGCCACCTCCAAAGGTGAATTTTTGGTTCTTGAAGGATAGTGTTTGCCCTGGTTCTTGGAGGGACAGTGCCAAGCTCCATCCTCACAGCTGAGATACCCAGGAAAAGGCATTGAAGGGAAAGGACAAGGAGAGGGGGCAGACCACCCACCATGCTTTCATGCCAGCAGCTGCAGAAGGTGTTGAAAACTTTTGTAGACACAAATCATGCACAGGCTTATCCTGTGACAGAGCCACCAGGATCAAAGGGTCCGGACCAGGAGCCCCAGTCAGTCCCCAGTCCTTATTGTGACTTCAAAGATGGCTGGCCCAGCCAAAGGGGTGTCTTTCAGGATAAAATAAAATATGTCTCTCAGTTTTACCTAGGCCTGATGCAGATCTGCCCTTCTTGGAGCAGCTAATTAAAGTGATAGAATATCTATCATCTTCACCCACACACACTCTGTCACGAGTGACTGGCTTCCTAAAAGGAACATACACCTGCCTATGGAGCATCCCAGAGGAGACTGTTGCAGGAGAAAGTACTACCTTATGCTGCCCCTCCCATGGTTATCTGCATTGATAACAGTGATTAATAACATGTTCTGATAGCAAGAAGTGGAATTCAGAGCTAGAAGTCTACCTGCTGTCTGTACCCTTCTGTGTCCTCATTTTGTAACTGATGAATAAAAAAAGTGAGCTTTTGCTTGATTTCAGTGCTGAATTATAATTCATTAAAAGATTATAATGCAGAAAATAAACCCTGGAAGATCTCATACATTCCAACCAGTTTTTGACATACACATTAGGCATACAATGACATACATATTTATGTATGAGCACCCTATATATTTGGGTATTTAGCTGCCAGGAAAAGGGTGTGATTTTGTTCACATGCAGTGGTTGTCCCGTATGGTAATATCCAGATGTAAGTAATGGAATAGCATGACGACTTTGAAAGGCATACAAGGTTATCTACAGCCTGGTTCACCATCACAGAAAACCTGCTCTTGTCCCTGTGAGTAGAGTGTGCCAAGGGTGCAGGGCTCACACAACCTTCAGATATCTTTTGCACTGTCGTTTTCCAGCTCATTCTGGCTTGGTGGTCTTGCAGGATTGGGGTTTGCTGTGCTAAAGCTGATGCAGTGGAGGTTGCTACTGTCTGGATCTGGTTCCTGCTGCAGATGGGCAAAAAGGGGGCAGTGGGCAGCAATTCCTTCCCCAGTGCTGTGGTGACTCACAGTCCACAGCAGTTGGGCTTTCTGTGGCCGGCAGGGTGGTATGGTGTTCCTGCTTTTGCAGAGCACAGAGTGGTGAGGCTGCCGGGCAGCTCTGCAGCTGCAGCACGTTGGGGCTTGGTGGTCTGAGTCAGCACCTTCCAGCCAGGCTGGCAGTGGGAGCCTGCAAGAGCAGCCTGCCTCCAGCCTGGGATACAGGCAGCCGCGCTCGGGCAGCCTTCCATCCTGCATTGCCTTCCAGCTCTTAGTGCTTTCACCAGCGTTTCCTGTGCACTCACTGGGGCCTCAGGTGTCTGGATGCACTCAGCTACATCTTTTTTATGGCCTTTCATCTGCAGGGTAGAGCAATGCCCTGCTCATTCTGGCCCCCTTGTGCTCTTGACATTTAAGTACCTGAGTAATGAAGCAAATAAGCCACTGCATCAGGGTGAGCTGTGACTGAACCCTGGCAGTGCAGGTCTGACTCATAACTGCAGGGAAGCCAGTCCTTACCACCTGGAGCTCTTCCCAGCACGGTGGATACCAGTTTGCAAAGGGCTCTCTGATTTAGGAGTAATCCAGGGGATGCTGTGAAATATCACGCTCAGGCGCTTCCTTTCAGTGCTTTGAAATACCCAATTCTCGCAGAAGCCAATTGCCTATAATGAAATGCAGCTGGAAATCTGGAAATACCTCCTCTAATCTCCTCCCCTATTCTAATGTGCCCCCTAGCAGAAGAAAGTCCAGAGAGGCGGGTAGCACAGAGTGTTGTGCCAGTTATCCACTCCCAGAAATTCCCCACTGCTTCTTGTATGGCAGCTGTCCAAGTTACTAGTACCATGAGACTAATGCAAAGTGNGTTTTTCTTGATTTGTTTTGTTTTTCATATATGTCTGTATATTAACCTGCAGCAAATCTTGCCTTAATTTATCCAGATTCTTCATATGGATAAAAAAAGAAGCCCAGCCACTTTTTCCCACCGTCTGTTACTCCTGATACCTACAGCAGTGTCCTGTGGGCATCAGTTGCAGCTTGCCTGATGTACTGTTTTCTCCCAGGAACTGTGGGCTGTCAGACAAGTAGAGAGAAAGGTATTGGCCAGATATTTGTTCAGTTAGGTTGTCATCACCAAACCACTGCAGGAATATCATGTTCCATAGTACAAAATACTATATGTTTATTATTTCTATTACTCCCCATTAAACTGTCTTTCCACCAAAGCTAACTACTTATCAGTAGACTTGCTTGTTTCCTATTTTGACATTAGCTGATCTCCTCTCAGGAAAGCTGTTACCCTCAAAATGTGCCCAGGCATACTGGTTTCTGTCACAGGTTCATTATTATACCACCACTTCCATGCAGCCAAAATGAAATCAGCAAATGCATTGGGAAAGACAGCTTGACATTACTACAGACTTATAGATGCATTTTATTCTGTAAGTATGTCCACATGTTTCAAACAGTTAGACTAGAGAATGAATAGAAACAGTATTAGAAGTGGATTGCACTCAGAATTGCATTATTACAGGACCTCTTTTCTATAATTAAACCCTTTCTATTACATTACCTCTAAAAATACTATATACTTATTTCATTTATGTCTAAAATGCAGAGATTTATAACAGCTGTGACAACCTTAAATTATGTCTTCCAAAAGCATAACTGATTTGTACACCCAGTACCATAGAAAGCCTTGCTAACATAGTCAATAATCTGATCATCAGCAGAAGGTTCATACCCAAGGCTGAAATCAGGAGGAGGAAATCTACTCATCAACTTGCGTTGGTGGTTTCAAGATTGTCTTAATTATTTTAAGTGCAATCCTAAAAAAAGGCTGAGAATTTTCAGCTTGCATTAAAATCAGAGAAGTCAGTGCTCAAGGCTGTGCAAGAACAGGCCTGAGAAAAGAACAATTACAAGTGCTGAATGCCAAATCCCTCACTGCAATAGCTGATCTGGGATTGAACCTTCTTGCACCACACATCGGTTTGGCTACAACACAGTAAAGCAAAAGAGCTTGTCAAGACAAATGTGCAGCAATATGCCATGTGAGAGAGGCCAAAGTACGTGTTAAAACACATCTTTATGGCTGCCAGGAGCACGGCATAATTATTTGAGAGTGCTGTACAAAGTCTCGCTAAACAGGTCTCTCTGATTTTACCCATTAAATATGGTGAGTCCCATGACTGGGCTGTTTGATGCTTTATAAAATGCAAGGTCAGTTAGGGAAATCTGATTTCTACTCTCCTTCTTGCCTCCAGACCGTGTCTTTTACATGTTCTGAAGCAGACATATGTAGCTAATTCTGCATTGTTTGTAATTACTGAATGCCGTGCTTCTGTGAAATCAGCTCCTCTGACTACAGTTCTGCATTTAGCTGCCATCCTGGGTGTTTCATGGGATGTGCCAGCAGACAGAGCTGCCTGGCTCTCTGAGGCATGCCTGGTGTCTGCACAGCAGCAATTGCATACACCTGAAGAACAGTCTTCAGCTTCAGAGCCAAGAGCAGGTTGCAGCTCCTCCCATAAGTATGTCCAGGTCAGCCACAGGACTGTAGTTACTCTACAGGGAGTGGTTTTCCCCCACACTTCGTCCCAGTTTTGGCTCTTGCAAAGAATTGATGGGAATAAAAAAGTGATTTTCTTTACTAAAAGTCATTTGACATTAATATCTATTCCAGAACAAGAATGAGAAGGAGAGAATTCAGGAGGGGACACAACAGAGGCATACCTGTAAGGGAACCAGGCAGCTCCATATCCTGGCTTTGTGCTAAACATCTCTTGTATCATACACAGAAATATCCTCTGGAGCACGGTCTGGAGCTCAGGTCCCACAGGATTTATTGCTAAGCTTAGGTCTTGCACTTCTTTCTGTACTGTGAATAATCTCACTACTGCACCCAGAGGTAGTAGGTTGAACTGCTTTTCAGAATAGGATTGAGGATGGTGGATTCTGTCAGCCGTTGCCCAGATTTAGCCTCTGGAGTGAGAGGACATTTCACATGTTTTCAGTGCTCAGTGCTTGCTTTTGTGCCTCTGTGAGGCAAATGTTTTGCACTGGCAGTCTGGGGCACCGAGGACTTCCAGTACACTGTTTCAGCAGCCTCAGGACACAACACAGGACTATTGATCGTTTTTCAAGGGTTGAGTATTTAAAAATCATTGAAGCACTTTGGTTCTGCACGTCTTTGCTGCATGTGGCTCACAGCTTTGTCTTTGCAAACTCACAGTTATCACGGAATGATTTCATTTGTTATGTAAATTATTAAATAAAACAATTAATGATTTCTACAGTTACAGTCATTGGGTAAACAATCCTGAATTGAAATGCACTTGGGAAAACTCTCCTGCTTCTGTAGGTGCCAATTTTCCAGTTTTCATAAAATTAGGTAACCAAAAAGTACATAGATTAGGTGTATTACAGGCAGTACAGCTCTGCTGGGGTGCAGGGCTGTGCATCCATGCCACAGGGAAAATAATACGGCCCATTCAGATGTTTTCAACCAAAATGTGTGTTTATGAATTTTGATGTGTAATTCTTAATAGTCGACTAAGTTTGGTTATAGTTACACCACTGAAGCATGAACTGATACCAAGAACATAATTTTCACTTTACATCAAAGGAAGAATTTGCCCTCAAAGCAGTGCATCCAGTGCCTAAAATGTTTGTACTTCTGTGACCTGCTTAAAAGTCTGTGGCATTTGGAGGAAACTTTTTCTATTTCCCATTACCTAGTTTCAGGTGTTTTCTAGCAAAGTCTGGGCTCTGTGTAGAAATGAAAGGTTTTCTTAATGCGTGTTTTTGGAATGAGGAGACAAATTTCTGCTCAACTGACTAACAGTTTCACGCCTGGAGGGTTAGTTGTGTTCACTACTGCCACTCTTAGGGACTGCAGAGACATGTAGCAAGCAGAGCTGGAGTACTCCATCTGCTTTGTGAAAACAAGCATAGCAGAGATGCTGATGCAGGGGTGGTGGCAACAAGCACCCTTTCCTACCCAGCTCTTGTTCCATAAGGACAACGTGCAATTTTCAAGCTGCTCTGTGGGAATGAATGCATTTTACCACCATCAGCGCCTCATACTGTGTGTTAGAAATCTTCTGCCCTTCTCTTAACAGAACCAGCCTGCTACAGCATTGAAAATGTGTGTCAGCAGGCCTGAGGTTAGTGTAACTAACAGTTAAAGCTTATCTCTCTTTCACAAGTAAGTTGAATTAAATGGATAGTCAGGCGCTATTGGAAAATCCATAGATCTCTGTGGGGTTCTTTGATGGCTACTTAAATCCTCTCTGTTATACTGTCTGAGTTCAGAAACACAGATCTCATAGACCTCAGCAGACAGAGAAGGACAGAAATAGGCTGCATTTAAAAATAAAATAGTCATCTCCACTGTCTGTTGGTTATCCATTCCTGTGGCCATGACCTGTTACACAGGAACAAGTTTCTGTAAATAACCTACTTCTGTAGGCAGGTTAGTGGCCACAGGATCTGACTGGAAATCAAATTACTATCTACCTCCATCAGTGGCCAAATGAGTGACCAATAGCCTCTTGGCCTTTCTGTAGGGTAGTTTGTCCCTTTGTGAAATAGGAATAATAATAATAATGACGATAATGATGATAATAATGATAATGATGATGCTGATGATAATACCAATACTACTACTAATAATTATAATCCTTGTCTCCTTTGTAAAAGGCCTTTTAGGTCTAGTGATGAAAAATAGTATCCAAGTTAGAAATAATTGTTTCTTACTGTCTGAGAGCAATCATATTTCTTCATAGCTTTGTAGAATCAGAATATTTGTAGCTTTAGGGAATTACTTCCAAGCAGAATTCCCCTTATTTATGGCACTGTTTTTCAAAGTGTGTCTGCATCTTGGTGACAGAAGCCAGGATGTATTTGAGGGCATGGCTAGTTTCATCAAGTGTCTAATCCAAGTTCAATTTCTATAAAAAATGGTGGTTTGGGGCACTGGTCATTTAGGAGAAGCAGAGACCCCAGACAT
The DNA here is from genome assembly GCA_013399225.1 of Rhipidura dahli. Taxonomy (NCBI): domain Eukaryota; kingdom Metazoa; phylum Chordata; class Aves; order Passeriformes; family Rhipiduridae; genus Rhipidura; species Rhipidura dahli. Next base: position 153,261 of record VXAC01000238.1, on the reverse strand, counting down.
GCAAGAAAGGAGGAAGAAGTATCAAATGCACCTTCAGACAGTTTATGGAGACCACTGCCCTGGGTGCCATGTGATTTTGACCTTTTCCTTTCTGTCAGTGTCCTGTTGTTGCACCTTGATGTTCTCAGACTGAGGTACCAGCAGCAAGGTGAGATCTGATAAGTTCCTTGGGACTGCTCCTCTCCTCTGTGGAGAACCATGTCAGTGATGCTGCTTGGTCAGACCCAGCTGGGATCTGCTGCTCTCCTTCGGGGCAGGGGCCACATGCCCCTCCTAATCCAGTGCTTAGTGCCACACTTGCTGGATCCATAAGTGGACTTCTGGGGGAGATGGCAAGGAAATTTGGCATATCCCAGCCAAGGGTGAAAGTCTGAGGGCATTGGTTTGCTGCAGCCAAGATAAAGAAAAGGCAGGGCTTCTTTCTGTGCAGCTGCATAGAGGGGTGCATGCATCTCTCCTTGGGTAACAAGGAATTCCTGGAGCAAGATAGGTAATGCGGGAAATAGTACAAGAAACCATGAAATAAGGCAGTTTGGAGCTTAAGGGCTCCCCTCCTACAGGACTTAAAGGTGGCAGTTTGGCATGGCCCCAGCCCTGCCTTCGTGCTGCCTCAGGCACCTGGCTGCCATGGGGAGGGCCACCGGTGGAGACAAGGGATTTGAAATGGCTTCTGTGTGGAAGAGGCATTTTAGTCTTTGATGGATGTGTGAAAGGTATGAGGATACGGTGATGATTACCTTCTGTTCCATTAGTGAGTGACTAGGGAGGATATTAAATGGCAGATATTAAGCTTAAACATTTAAATGTCTGCAGGATTGGATAACTTCCAGGAATTGGCCAAAGAGCTTTCTGAACCATTAGTGTCGACACAATGAAAATAAAAAATGGAACAGTGAAGACATTGAAAAGGGTTGGAAAAAAGCCAATCTTTTAAAGGAGTAAATGGAATGAGTGGGGCAGTAAATGCTCCTGAACCTGACATCCATCACGGGAGGGAATGGACTGGCTGGTACAGGATGCAATCAACAGAGTGAAGGGTCTCAGCCTCCATCACAGGTCAATTATAAACTAATAGTAACTGGTAATACACAAAATGACTGCAGCCCCCTGCTGAATGAATTAAGAACTGGGGAACCGTGGAGTGCCAAGGCAACCATACATGGGAAACTGTTGTCCATTTGCAAGCTGAACCTTAAAGAATCTGCTGTACACATGGCATCCTTCCTCACCGTGTTTCTCTGAAAGGAAACCTGAAATTGTCACAAGTCAAGTGTGGGACTGACTTTGCTGCTTGGTGCAAGACTAAGCAGGGTTATGAACAGGTTAGCTAAATATGCTGAGCTAGGCTGTTTATCTGTCAGTGAAATGTTTATTTCAAAGCCACCAACTGGCAGATCTTGAAATAAAAAAATATAGGCCACCAGGGAGGCTGAACATTATGGAGTGCTGTAGTTCCTAAAAGAACAGGAGAGCTCTGTGAATCTGCCTAGCTGAATGTGGGCTCCCTGTGCTGTGCTCTGCTTGGGATACCAAATAAGTTCCTCAGACATATAAGGCAATATACTTAAATGTACGAGTCTGTCTGATCCCACTCATAAAGCAGGAAACTAGCACAGTCGAGTTCTGTCTTCCACTGCTCCATATGTAAATGTGTGACATGCATTTTTAGAAATAGGTAGCTGCTACTATGTGTTAAATAATACTGTGTGGATGGTGTGAATCAGCCAAAACTGTTTTAAATTGGATTAGGACAGTAATTTGTTTATTCCCATGGTACTATTCCTGCTGTAGATTCACGATCTATGGCAAATTAAAAATCAAAGCTGAACAGCCCTTTCTGTTATGCCTCGGACAAAAATACAACTGAGGCTGCTAGTGACTTACTTTGTATTTGCTGTTTGCAATTGCATAAAAACACTCATTTCAAGGGATAGCACTGAGTTTGTGTTTCAGGTGATTTGGCTACACATCTTCCTCATAAGCTATGTTTCTTTGTTTGAGCTGGCCCAAAGAGCTGCAAAATGGTTAAGCCAGACTCTTGCAAATTATTTAGTGTATGTCCTTGGGCTGTCTGCAATTCTAGTTTAACAAAATTATCTGAGTTCATTTCAAGAAGATGAGTTTTAATGTTCTGTGAAGGCTGTTACATCTAGACTGTGAGCAGTGTGCCTTGTCAAGTAACACAAGGGACTTGACTTCCAGGTTCAGGTTGCCTAAAATAAACTCAGCATCTCATACATTCCCATCTAATGCTCACCCCACCTCTGCCCCTAGACAAAGTCAGTCTGTGTGCATGCAGTGTCCATTTTGTGCCATCCAGCAGCAGACCTTTTGTCCGATGAGTGACTGAGGAGTTGGCTCTCACTCTTTGTTTGCCAAAGGACTTGCAGAACAGGGTCTGTGGGGGCCCAGGTGTCATGGGGATATAGGGTAGGGCACAACCAGCCCTGGTCTTCTTCCCCAACATCTGTCTGATGGCCAGCATTGACTGGGACTGTGGCAGGAGGAATGAATGCAGAGTAACTCCTTCTTGCAGCCTGTAAATGCAATGGGCATTTCAAGGTCACAAATAACCTTGAAAAGCACCCAAGTAATTGCGAGGGTTTATTCCTTTTGCACTAAAAATGGGCTTTAAAATCATTAAAATTTTGGTGCGGCAGCAAACTTGATCTGAGGAATCAATGGAGATTGCTCACAGCCTTCTGAAGGTTTCTTTGCAAAAAATGGTGTGACATTTTGAAGCATATCAGTGCTTTAATGGTATTATTGTTTGGTTATAAGCCATATGCCAGAGATGTTCCACAGGACCTGCACAAAGCCAGCAGGGCTGTGTGTGAACTCTGGGATATGCTGTACATTAAAATATATGACATATATATAGGACCCAGGCCATCTTTTGTCATGAAGAACATGCTGTCAAAGGGTGGCCTCAAATTTGCAAAAAGAGAGCCTAAAATATCTTGTTTCTGTTTTGCTGCTTGAGAGCCCTGAATGAGAAAGCAGAAGTCTTTACATTATTCACATCAAGTGCTACTTCTACCCCTGATCCCCTTCCTCCTCTCTTTTTATTTTTTTTTCCTTTTTTTCCTTTTGGTCAAGCCACAAACTTTATTCTCAATTTCCTGAATGCTGATGCAAGGTCTGTGTTTGCAAGTGGTTCATTTACAGTGTGTCAGCCAGCTGTGCAGGCAGGAGTAGGGACGTGCAGCTGAGGATTTTACCACGGAAATTAGGGGGAAGGGTATTAGAGTGTTTCTCTGGGGAGCGGAGAGGCTCCAGTGAGAGCGTGGTGACCCCTGGAAGAGGCTGATGCCTCTGTGTGTGCCAGGAGAATTGGTGCAAGCAGAAGCGGAAGGAAGAGTGGGAGACCCTAGGGAGTGTGTGTCTTGCAGGGGGGAGGGTGCACAAGTGTGAAACGTGTTTTTTTCTGCTTTCACTTCAAGTGTTGCAGATGTTCTTTTCCTGGCACTAGATGATGGGAAAAAGAGCAATGAGTAAAACCTTTAGCTTTATTAATTATTACTATTATTATTATCATCACAATCATCTAACTGTTGTGTAAAATTGCAAATATTTATTCAGCTTTTACTCTAGTATAATTTTAACCAGACTTGTGGGTTTGCAAATTAGTGAAATCATAGGATCCGCCAGACATTTTACAAGCACAATAGCAATGATAACATCTAATTTCAGGGATGGAGACTGTCTGACTGCAGATGGGGTGCTATTAACCTCTTTCTGTCTGTTATGGATGTGTCAGAAAATTGTCAGGACAGTACTAAAGACACCCCAAGTCTGTGTGACGTAGCAAACCCTTAGGTCCTGACTCAGCAAGAATTTAATCCACACTTAGGCTGATGCATTTGCAAACAGTCCTGTTGCAACAGTACTTTCAAGGCACTTTTATGTATAACCTAACCCAGGCACAGAAATGGTTGAAGGAGCAGTATCCTGAAAAGTAACAATTACAATAATACGCCTCATCACAATATATGGAAGGCTTCAGGTACTGGAGTACTAACTACTTTTGAGTCTAAATTTTGTCAGTAGGATACTCTGACAGTCAGACTGACATTGTTGGAGGGCGGGTTTACTCCCACAGCAGTTGTTTGTTCTTTCATTCCCAGTCATGGTCACTTTCATGCTTACAAAGTCCTGGCTACTTTCAGCTTTGAACGGCAATACTTTCTGTAGGTGCCTGCCAGAGGAATCCTCAGCACTGGCTTTGCCCTCTGAAAGTCAGGGGCTTTATAGGTGAAATGGGGAACCCGTTTCCTTTTGTCCTACTGGTTCTGTGAAGTATTGTTTAGGCTCAGGTATGCAAAATCTAGCCTATTTTGACCACTCTGTATGCAGAAGCTAAATTAATAGAAGAGAAAGCTATGCAATTAATTCCAGAAAGTGATATCAGTGGAAACTTTTATGGTGTGCTCAGTGTAGCAGTGACCAGTAAGCACATGTTCAGTCTGGTTTCACCATGAGACACGAATGACCTGCCCATCCGTGGCTGTAAGAGAAAACCCAGCGCCAATGGGAGTATTTCCACAGCTTTCCAGAAGGCGTTTAAGAAGCCGCGCTCAGCCGATCTGCACGCGTGTAACCCGCGAGTGACACCTTGTGAGCGAAGCTGGTGAGTTGCCCGGCAGTCGGGAGTTGGAGCAGTGGTTTTTTGGGGCGGTCCTGCGCAGCCGGTGGCAATACTCATCACCCTTCCTTCACAACGCTGACAACCTCCAGTGTTGGCAATGACAGTCATGTGCTCTGTTTCACCCGATACCGAAGCCCACCCCCCACACACAAAAAGAAGTTTGATTTAAAGAAATTATTTATTTATTTATTTATGTATTACTGTGTTTAATTTTTTTACTGTCAATCTATGTATTTCCTGCACTTCCAGCTTTTCTCTCAAGCTGTGGGGGTCAAAAAAGCCTTAATTCATAGAACAAAAAAATCTTATCTCCACTAGCATGAATCCAGGAACTGGGAGATTTAAAATTACAGAAAGCATGCAGGGCTTCAGCCAGTCTGTTAATCCTGTTTTGCACATGTGGAACTAGGCCAGGCACAGAGAGAGATTTACCATTCTGTCCAGGGTTACATATAATTTTGAACAGAGTTAGATGTGCTGATATCCAGATTACTAAACAAATCTTCCTCTTCGGAAAAACAGAGATGACTAAATTCTTAAAACATATTCTCCATTTCAAACCACAATATGAGGTCACCTGGCCACCATTGTCTTTAATCCTTGCTATCAAACACCGAGCTATAGGTGTAATTTCTGGACTTTTCTTCAGGAATTGTCTTACTGTTTTACAGTTGCTTCTGTGTTCTGAATGACAGCTGCTCATTGCACAGTGCTGTACAGTGGAAAAAATCTCTGTAACAAGTTCAGTCATTATTGTTATATAAATGTCATTGCCAATGTCCCCAGACTTTCTTAATCAGCCGGGAGTGGGCCGCTTCTCCAAATGTCTGTATCTTCAACACTGAATAGAAACAGTGTTAAGTTGAATAACTGGTAAGTGATGTTCACATCTTCCTCCTACTGTATCCACACAAACTAGAGCTAAGAAAAACTGTACTTCAAAAGAAGTGAGGTCATTCTTAGATTTTGAAACATACATCCAAGGTTGCAAATGGGGAATTTGCCCAGAAGGGTGGGAGGCAGGACTTCGTGGGGTGCTGAGGGTTTGAAGACATATCAAACCACCATTTTTACCACTAGAGGTCCCTTTCACACAACTCCTTTTCAGAGCACAGAGCGGATTCTGTATTAGTACCAAAATTATAAACAGATATTTAAACTGTTTTGCTTTAAGTGGCAGGTATGAGAATGCCACCTGGAAAGATAACATATATTTTTTGTTTTCTGGTGTTTCTTGCAGTAGCAGGTAGATATTTTTTTCTTCATTTAAACACTCATCTTTTCAGCAGATTACTGAAGAATACTAAACAAGAAGCTAGGTTAGTGTGTGTCTGCTGGTACTTTTACTCATTTCTCAACCCTAAATATGGAGGATGAAGTCATTGTGTGAGATAAGTCACGAAAGCCCACACTGACATCCTTATCTTTTTCTCAGAATATTTGAAGGCACAAGTCAAAGGAGCTTGCTAATGGCCCCTCTTATCTATATTAGAAAAATTACAGAGACAGAGCACCATACTGGGACATGAAACACTGGGCCCTAAAAGGATTTATCAAATGAAGAGCTGTGAGGAGAGGAATCACTGTTCAATGAATTTGTCTGTGACTTTGAAGAAGCCTTTCCAAATATGTTATGCATGGCTTTGGGTACACAACTACAGAAAGACTCAGAAGAGTAGGGCTGGGTGGGCGCAAGTTGAAGGGCAAAGGTGTTATTCCTTCAGCATCTCCGTGTGTCTGCCTCAGCTTTCACTAGACACGTACCCCAAACTGAATTCTTGCCAGTGTGAGAGTCTAGAGCGATTTCAGACTTTCAGTACTGCTTTTCTACAGCCAAATCTGCCTCCTGTAACTAAGCCCTGAGAATCCAGAGTGCACAGTCTGTATCTTCAAAACTGGACTGAGCACCAAACGCAGCTGTTCTGCCTAGGCAAACCCAGGACCAGGATCAGAGCTGTTGCTTCTGCCTCTGTTTATTCAGCTGGGTGGAAAAAACTTTGCTCAGTGTTGTCCTACATCCCAGTTTCCATTCCCAGAGCTGCCAGAAGCTCTCCCTGGGCATATTTTTGGTTGAAACTACATGCCACTGCCACCCTCTCGCTTCAGGCATTACAAGTAGGGAGCTCCACTCCTCACCAAACCCTGGGAAGTGCTGCACTTGAGAGAGTCCTGCTCAGACACTCTGCTTCTACTGCTTATGGAAGGTAGCTGGCACTGGGGAAGCTGAATTCTGGTCTCCATTAATCTTTCACTCGAGGCTTTTGATGATGAACAACATCAGGTGTCAGGGGCCAGGCATAAGTCACAGCTGACAAAGCTTATGCTGCCGCTGTGGCTACTGAAATTTTATTTATGAATAAGAGTGTCTACCTGATGTTCAGGGTCATATACAAACTGACTGGAATCAGAGGAATTTAAGGTATGCACATTTTCTGAAAACAGTGTCATATCCATGCCCCAGATAGTAATTGAGCACAGCACATGCCTCAAGAGTAGGCTACCTGCCACCCCACTTCTTGTACACACCATTTGTGCCACTGCCTGCCACACTTTCCCCATGCCAGATGAACAGCTAAGGTCTAGGTGGAAACCTGTGATTTAGGTTTGAACTAAAATCACATACTCAATAGCTGAGGAATGGGGCTATGTGGGAAAATGACAAGGAATTACATACAGGAACATGAGAAAGTAAAATGCAACAGAGCAACAGTGACAATTTAGCCAAGTGGCATGCACATAATTTAATTGAATTAGTTAAAGCTATCTCAGTGAATTTCAAGATGGACAATTAACTAGTAAAATGTGATAGTGAGGAATAATAGTCCTGCAGTTATTTCATACTCAATAGCTCCTCACTGGCCTTTTGTCCTGTACAGTGTTAAAATGCATGTGAATGTTATATTTCTGCACATTCATCAACTGTCACCACTTGCTTTTTGTAACCTTATGCATCAAAGAGTGCAACTGGATTTCACTTTATGGGGTCATTCATGGCTCACTTCTCTCTATGATATTTGGAGCGTTTGATTAACATGATCTCAAAGAGGAAATCTAAACTTTTAGATACCATTACATAGTAGTTTAATTAATGTGCTTCATTATATCGAAAGAAAATACCTCTGCTCATCTTTGTGGGTAAAAAGGAAAGAGAAAAATATCTCAGTTTTCTAATTTTAAGCTTTTTCTATTTTTACTGTCACTGGGATTATTGGATAAAAATATTTTGATTTTATGTTGCTTGTGAGCAAGGAAAATTGGCAATGAAGAGGTGTCTCAGCAAATAACTGAGGTCGTTAAAGATTTTTGTTGTTCTTACCTTTCATTTGTTTTAAAGGGTGAAGGGAAGGCAACCCTGCTCTCATCAGATCTCATTTCTTACATGTTTAGATATAAGCCAATTTCATAGATTTTCATTTTACAGGCAGGAAAAAGCACATGGAAAAATTCAGTTACACATTTAAGGTCATGGCTGACCATCTGAATTTTCATTCTCCTGTTGCCTGTCCTATTATACCTACAACAGAAGACATCAAAGAACAAAGGATCGGAGTATTTCACTCAGATAGGCACATCTCTGCTGAGATATGAGAAGCTCTTGACACAGGACAACACATCTACATGTTGCAGAAGCACAGAACCAAACAGAATCAATTAGACTGGAAAAGACATCCAAGACCATTGAATGCAACCTTTGACTGATCACCACCCTGCCAGCTAGACCACAGCACCAAGTGCTACATCTAGTCCTTCTTGAACACATGGTGATTCCACCACCTCCCTGGGCAGTCAATGTCAATGTTTAACAGCTCTTTCTACCCTGAGTTTAGCTCAGCTTGTTAGAGCATGGCACTAATATCACCAAGTTTGTGGGTTCAATCCCAGTATGGGCCATTCACTTAAGAGCTGGACTTGAAGATCCTTGAGGATCCCTTCTGATTCAGAATATTTTGTGAAAAAATTTCTCCTGATGTCTGGCCTGAACTTTTCACTGATTCATTGTGGCCACTTCTTCTCATCTGTTGCTGGTTCCCTTGTGAAGAGACTGATCTCTGCCTTGCTATCACCTCCTTTCAGGCAGTTGTAGAGAGTGATAGTGTCTCCCCATAGCCTTCTTTTCTTCAGGCTAAAATCACTCTGAAGGTTGGGCAAAGGAGTGATGGAGAGCAGCCCTGGGAAGAAGGATTTGGGGTGGGTGCTGGTGGATGAGAGGCTGGACATGACCCAGCCATGGGCACTCCCAGCCCAGAGAGCCAAACGTGTCCTGGGCTGCATCCAAAGCAGCGTGGGCAGCAGGGCAGGGAGGGGATTCTGCCCCTCTGCTCTGCTCTGCTGAGACCCCACCTGGAACCCTGCACCCAGCTCTGGGGTCCCAGCACAGGAAGGACAGGGACCTGTTGGAACAAGTCCAGAGGAGGGCCACCAAGATGATCAGAGGACTGAAGCACTTCCCCCTACAAAGACAGCTGAGGAAGTTGAGGCTGCTCACCATGAAGAAGAGAAGGTTGTGTGGAGACCCCTGTTATGATCCAGTTCTAAGTTTCTTAGAAATACCTCTGCCCAAATTAAGGTGCGAACGAGACCATATGCCAGTGACAATAGTAAGGGTTTTATCTGATGGTTAATATGAGAGAGTGAGAGAGAGAAAGAAAGAAGTAGAAAATAGGTGGGGGGACAAAAAGAGTGACAGGGACAGAAAAAGGAAAATATCACCACTCCGTAGATCCCATTGATGTCCTGTTGATCCTCTCCAGCTGGTCTTCTGGGTGGTGAAGGTCGCCCCAAGGAAAGCATGGAATCCAATGGGTTTATATGCCCTCAAGCCAGTTAGCAATGTCCAGGCATGTCCCCCTGGGGCAGGGGGCAGTCTCTCACAGCAGACTCTGGGTCTGTTGCATCATTGCAGCCCTGTGGGATTGAGTCTCTCACATGAATGTCCCATGGATGAGCCCTGTGGGGTTGGGGGTTCCGCAGCTGGGCCAGTTTGTGTAATGGCAGGATGGGTGTTTATTTCCTCTCACCAGAGGGTGCAGCACACACCAAAAACCTCTTCCCCCTGCCTCATTTTTAGGGGTGAGACTGTGCAAACCTGGCTTCTCTGAGCTGTGCTCTCCCCCTACCCCACACTCAGCTGGGGGCAGTTGCAGCTGGTGGCTTTGGGTTTTGTGGATGCATACCTTTCCCTTAGCCTGGGATGATTGAACAGTGCACTTTCCCTTTATCTAATAAGCAGTTTGACTTTCAGTTCAAAGTCCCAATCTTCAGGGAAGCTTCTTCAGTTGTAGCTTCTTTATAATGAATAAAACTTTATATGAATGTTTGAAGCTGAACTATTTTCAGTCTCTGACAGGTCCACAGGAACCTTCCAGTAACTGAGGGGTATACTGGAGAAAGGATCCTTTCTCAGGAGCTGTAGTGCTAGGACAGAGAGTAATGGGTTCAGAGTGAAATTTAGATTAGATATGTGGAAGAAACTATTTACTGTGAGGGTGGTGAAGCACTGGAACAGAATGCAAATTTCTAGGACTGGTTGGATGGGGCTTTTGATAAACAGGTCTAGTGGAAGCTGCCCCTGCCTACATGTACTAGTTTGAAAACAAACCAGTGGGAGACACCAAGTCAGAATAACTATTTAATAGGGACATTTAAAAAAAGGCAGAACACACTGGTTCAAACTGACAGAGTCAGGGTACAACCTGACACCCTGTTAGCCAGGGTGGTGGTAGCAGGCCAGTAAGACGGTGGCTGCAGCCCTCCTGGAGTGCTTGAAAGTTCTGTGCAAGTGGTGACCCTGTAGAAGGGTCTGCTCCTCCTCAGAAGGTCCAGTGGTGGCTCTGTAGCTCCTGTCCACTGGGAATCCAGTGGAGAGGGGGTCTGTGGTGTTCAGAATCTCATATTATACCCAGGATGGAATGCTTGGTTCCTCCTTCTAGGTGGAGCATCTCACAGTGGGATGATGAGCCATGAGGCAAGGTGTGAATGGCCCCATTAACAGAAGATAGTCCGGAGGGAGTTATCTCTGAGTCCTGGGCAGGGCTTATCTCTTAACTGTTACTCAGTTTTTTCTGAGTCATTAATGAGAAGATAGTCCGGAGGGAGGAGGCAAGGAAACACTGTCCCACCTGGTTTCAACAGCTCATGAGGATGGTAATAAAATACACTGCAACCCAGAAGAGTTGGTTTGGGTTTGGTTTTATTCTTTGTTTTGCTTGTTTTGTTGGGGTGGTTGTTTTGTTTGTTTGTTTGTTTGTTTGTTTTTTCAAGAAGAAGCTGTGAAAAGCCTTACTTCACTGCTTTGTCAGTAAGTTAAACATCCCTGTTGCTTACAGATTGTGGATGTTTGGTCTTGGCTGGTGTCAATTCTGTGGCAAAAGTGTCACAGTATAAAGTTTATGTACAGAGGATGCTATCTAGTTTACGAGGCATGGGGATCAGCAGTATCTGTGTCAGATTAAGTGAAAAGAAATTACATGAGGATTAGGTAGGTGACCTGTTGATTTGCTGGACACACGAAATTAGCTTGAATTTAACCAGAGGATTTGTCTAGCCTCCCAAAACTAGTGTTCAGTAGAAAGGTTTTTGATTTGTTTTTTATTTTGTGAGATGCTGCACCTGGAGAAAGAAGCTTACTGGGTGATTACAATAGGTCTGCAAAGGAGAAGAACAGGATGGAGGACTGGACTAGGAGAAGGAGAAGATCTGATGAATTTGGAAAGACACTGACAAGGGACAAGTCCATCTGAACTGAAAGGACTGGTCTATCTTGGTAAAGAGAGTCTGATGGAAAGTCTGGATGTGCATCATGAGCCAGGAGAGCACTAGGCAGGTGAGAGCAGTGTAGGAGCCCCATGGCTGAGGTTTCTGTTACCATGGCTTGCAAGCCTTTTCTGATGTGGGAGGTTTGGGTCTTCTCTCACCTAGGCCAAGACGTAATGTCTGTGACTACTGCACTTGAGCTGGAGACAGGCTACTTTTTCCCCTGCAAAATGACAAAACTCATGTTTATTACCATTTATACAAGTGTGTAAACCTTTTAGTTTTATCTGTTAAATTTTGCCAGGTTCCTTGCCTTTGTTGGGATTGAATATACCATTATTTTTCCTTTACTCAGTGTCTCACTTTTTATATCACTTGTCTGGTTTAGAACCACAGAATCATCAAGGTTGGAAGGGGCCTCTTCTTCTGACTAAACAAACCCAGCTACCTCAGCCATTCCTCGTAAGACATGTTTTCTACACCCTTCATGAACCTTGTTGACCTTCACTGGACAAGCTCCAGCACCCCAATGTCCTGGAGGTGGGGCCAAAACTGGACTTGATGTGCATCCTCAGCAATGCCATGTACAGGAGGATGATAACTTCCCTGGTCCTGCTGGCCACATGATTCTTGGTTCAGGCCAAGATGCCACTGTCCCTCTTGGCCAGCTGGGTACACTGGCTCACACTGAGCTGGCTCTCAGTGATCACCCCCAAATCCCTTTTAGTCAAGCAGCTCTCGAGCCACTCTTCCCCCAGCCTGTAGCACTGCATGGGTTTGCTGAGACTGACGTGCAGGACCCAGCACTTTACCTTACTGAGCCTCATGCAGCTGTCCTTGGCACACGGATCACATCTGTCCAGGTCTCTGTAGAGCCTTCCTGCCCTCGAGCACGTGGATGGATCAACTCACACACTTTAGGGGATTTCTATGTGTAGGAAGCACCAAGCACTTTCTTGTTTGGTTGGCTGTTGCCTGGGGTTCTCTTCTCTTCTCTTCTCTTCTCTTCTCTTCTCTTCTCTTCTCTTCTCTTCTCTTCTCTGTGTCTCCGTCGGACACAGTCCGGATACGGGAACAGGCGGGGACGCCGCGGGTGCCGTGACTGCCCCCGGGGCAGTAGCGATGCCCCAGGTGCCCACGAGAGGTCAGCGCAGGCTTTGCTGCGAGCGCAGCGCAGCGCCGGGCGGCAGCGGCGCCTGCGGTGCCGCCCTCAAGGCAGGCTCTGCGGGCCAGCCTCGCCGTGCTGCGGGGAGGGAGCACGGGCGAGCCGCACTGGTGTTCTACCAGCCTGTCAGCAGCCACGGAAAAATACACTCACTCGTGCCCGAGTGCTGTTTGCCAGGTGACATTCACCACCATCCCCCATCTCCCCCTCGGTCCACAGGATGATTTCGAGCACTCAGGAGCTGATCCTCCAAAGGTCTGTGCCCACCAGTTGGATGTATTAAAAATGTGGGAGGAAAAGACCAAGAAAGCGAGCAGTGGAGACCGACCTTCACTAAAGTTCAGTTTGCTTATTAGGCGTCAAAGGTATCACATCTGCAGAGCTGATGCCTTCAAACCAGGGACGGGACCTTGGGCTTGCACAGCTTTCTTTTCTACACCTCCTCTTCTGCGTCAGAGGCCTGATGTTGATACTGTGGCTTGAAATCAGCTGGATCAAGTATTTAGTAATGAATGCTTCACGGCCTTCAGCACCATCTGTGCTAGGAGATCCAGGAATAACAGGACAAACTGAAAAGTGGGATGTCAAGAAGCTCTAGTTCCAGGGTGCTGCATCATTAAGCTGAAAGTGGAAGCTTGCATATAGAAGGATTAAGGTGATAATATGGTTCCATATATCACTTTATTATCTAGATAATTATATGTATTTTACTATTACATATGCACTGTTAACCACTCTGAGTTACTAATTTGGATCTATTTTAAGTAACTTTCTCTCTTACTGTAATGAGAAAGTCATCAAAGTCACAGCTGATATCAGCATCTTTCAAAGCTGTGAGTCAGTTCTGGACTTTCCATCTATTTCATCAGAAATAGGCCCTTGAAAACTTCTAAGAGACATACCATTTAGTGTGTCTTACCATTCAAGCTATTCTTCTGCATTCATTCCCATTTATATACCTAGGGAAAAAAATAAAAAAGATAATTAAAAAAAAAGAGGCAGATGTATCAAGGATTTTTATATTTTGAGAAAGAAAGAATGGTACATGCTACACACACTATGCTATTTCCAGCAAGTGCAGCTAATTTTCTGGAAACTTCTCACATCTTTTTTGAAGAAAGCAAACTAGGAATTTATGCCCTTCTCAAGAAAATTCAGAGTGACAGGTCACTGGTTTAGCTTCCAAGTTAAGAATGCCTTTGCATGTTAGTAGGGTTAAAGAGATTGTTAGGCTTGAGAATTGGTGTTTACAACAAAGAGTTTTCTCCCCAGTACTGACAGCTCTGTAGACATCAGAGAAATATTCTTAGAGTGGCTGGATGTATCTTGGCAGACGTCATGCCTATGTTGTCACTAGTTAAAAATGGAAGCTCACTAAGTGATTACTGCCAGGTCCAATGCTGTCACCTGTAGTGTCACCAGGACACTAGCTAGAAACAACTGGAAGTAGAAACACAACAGCTCATTAAAGTGGCTCAGTTTGAGAAGCATTTTGGAAACTGTGGAGCTCACAGAGACTGAAACTGCTGAGCAGAGTATACCATATACAGTTACAGACGAGACGTGCTTGATCCAGGACTTCCAGTGAAGTACTGGAAAGGACAGTAACCCGGGTTTAAACACATTTGAAAGGGGAGGATGCGAATGCAGCCTATGGAGAAGCAAGGGTGACAAGTTAGAGAGCTTTGTGCAACCCTCTGGAGTCGGTCCGGGCAGGTCGCAGTGGCACAGCCTACCCCAAGGTGGCTCTCCACGACCTCTGTGAAACCACTTGGGGCTGCTCTGAGGCCGTGACTCGCTGGGGGCAAGTGCTAACTGTGAGACTAAGCCAAAGCGTGTCAGACGCTGAAGGGACGTGAGAAGTGATTTGCCTTTTAATATTTAGACTGCGCTCATTCACAGCGGGAATATTTGTTTTATTATTGACTAGTTTGCTGGCAAACAGGTTCAGCTATCACACTCCCTTCACTCTGAACGAATTATGAAGGATGCACTGTTCAAATTGGAGCTACTGTTAATTAAGTCCTACTGGAAAAAAAAAATAAATCTGTTCGCTCAACACACCCCCACCCCTGCAGGATCATAGGCGGATACAGCCTGCAGAAAGGTTACCAGAGAGCTCAGAACAGGTGTCTCGGGGCTTTGTTGCATCGGGGCTTGCAGTGCTGCAAGGATGAAATCTACACACCCTCCCTGGACAGGGAGCCTGCTCCCGCTGCTTGGCTGTTCTCAGGGGGAAAGGGTTTTCCTTACATCCGATCATCTTGATTCGCCTTAGGCTATCTCCTGCCTCCGCACTAGGAATTGCTGTGAAGACCCTATAGTCATCTCGATGATCGCTCCACAGGTTTTGGGGACTGCAGTTTACCAGCCAAACTGTGCGTTCCCCAGGCTGAACTGTCCCTGGTCCCTCAGCCTGCAGAGCAGGACAGCGCCGCAGCTCCGGACACCTCGGTGCCCTCACCAGCACTTGCTCCAGTTCATCCAAGTGTTTCCCCTGCCGGGGCTGCCCAAACCGGACAAAGCACATCGCTGCTGTCCCGTGAGTGCTGAGCGGAGGGGGATTATCACCTCCCTCAGCCGGCTGGCCGTGCTCCTGCTCAGACAGAGCAGGGCACGGGGGGGGCTTTTCTGCCCATGGCCAGGTCACTGCCCAGTACAGCCCCAGCACCGTCTCCACAGAACTGGCCTCAGCCCTGGTGCCTACAGGGACTGTCCCTTCGCGGCGTTTGCAGAAACTATATTAATAAAGCCTTTTGTTTCTTTTTTT
>VXAC01000238.1:0-137889 GCA_013399225.1 Rhipidura dahli | reverse complement strand
GGGCTGACGGAGCCGCTGCCGCGCTGTGGGGACTAACTGCTATGACTCTGGAGGAGATCCACGGACAGCAGCCCATGCCTGCGGGCCACGACTGGTATGTGCGGGCACTGGGGAGCCGAGGAAAACTGGTGGGGGGCGGTTTCGGGGCGGCGGCGGCGGCGGTGGTGGTGGTGGTGGTGGCGGCGACCCCACGCTGACCGTGTGTCCTCTCTCGGCCCGTAGGATGCAGGGCGCCGGCACGGCCCTCCACGAGCTGCTGGTGTCGGCGCAGCGCCGAGGCTGTCTCACCGCCGGCGTCTACGAGTCAGCCAAGCTGATGAATGTGTAAGTAGGGCGGCGGAGGCAGGGGGAGTGTGTAAGTCAGCCCGGCGGGGCTGTGGGCGGCCGGCGCCGACCGCGGGACTCATCACGCTGCTCCCCTCTTGCAGCGACCCCGACAATGTCGCGTTCTGCGTGCTGGCCGCGGACCAGGAAGACGAAGGAGACATCGCCCTGCAGATCCACTTTACTCTGATCCAAGCCTTCTGCTGCGAGAACGACATCGACATCGTGCGGGTGAACGACGTGGCCAAGCTGGCGGCCATCGTGGGGCCCAGCGAGGACTCCGGGGAGCCGCGGGATCTCCACTGCATTCTCATCACGGTGAGTGTCCCGCCAACGTAAAACGCTGTCCCCCCGCCGCTGCCGGCTCTGCCGTGCACGGCCACAGCCTGTCGGGGGCGGCCCCTTCTCCGCTGCGGGTGGTCGAGTCCTCTCCTGGGCACAGATAGAGCGCTTGGCACACAGCGAGTCAGCTGAGTAGTAGTAGGAGGGGGCAGAACTTCTCGTAACTGTGGATTTCCTCTGCTGTCCACAACGGCAGCATCTCTGCTTCCTGTCTTGTCTGTGTCAGAACAGAAACTGTCTGGAATTGCCTCTAGTCCTAAGCTAATGCTTCGGTAAATATTATGATGACCTCAGCTGGCGGGCAGCTCTCATGGTGTGCAACTTTTTTTCTTTTTTGCAGAACCCGAATGAAGAAGGCTGGAAGGACCCAGCTCTGGAGAAGCTGAACTTGTTTTGCGAAGAGAGCCGAAATGTCAATGACTGGGTGCCAACTATCATCCTGCCTGAGTGATGGTCACCTGGTGCACCGGGGAGGCTGAAACCTTTGTTGCATTCTCAACGTGCTGTGCGTTCACCAAAATGTGCAACAAGCTGCTGATTCCATGGATTAGCCTGGTCAAGAGACTGGATTAAGGTCCCTCAGACTGGCATGCAGTGGGCTCTTACAGAGGAGAAAGAGGAAAACAGCTAATCTTACCAGTGAGCCTCAGTGGGCTGCAACCGTGGAGAGGCTGACATACCATGGAACTGAAAGAAGTATTGCAAGTTTGGCTATGTGGAGCTGTTTCAGAAGGGAGAGGGAAAGTTGAGGGACGCGGGCCAAAACTTTCCAGAAGGACTGGATAGAGTACTGTAACTAGGAACTGTTGGTGCTGTCTGCAAAACACAGGAGAAAGTATCAATATTTATGGAGTATTGGGGATTGGTTATTAAAACAAATGCAGATATTCCAAAGCAGACAGACTTCAACAGGCCTCTTGGGTCACTCTGCAGATCTGTTTTAATACTGCAATAACTTTTATTGAAATATTTGCTGCTATTGAAGCTTTCATAATAAATTTTTGACAATTAATTTCTGGGAGTGTCTTGCTTGCTGGGTGTGGGGAAGCATGTCACTGAAATACCACTGCTGTTTTGCTTGTGTGCTGTAGTCAAAGGTCTGCTCCACAGTAATGGAGTTATTGCTTAAATACTTTCCTGGGCTGGCTGAATGAAGTGCTGTGCTGTCCAAGTTGATAATTCAACCTTTTACCCTCTTGCAACAGCTGCTTATCGAAACAGCTTGCAAGACTAAGGAGTCGCATGCCTAATGAGCTCACTTATTGTAATAGGAGGTCTTTGTAGTCTACTGGAGGAACACAATGCATGTTAGAAACATGGATTTTTGGAATACAGACCTCCAGTAAATTGCATCATTAGTTCTTAAGTATGACTTAGATGCATTCAGAGCTGATGTGTTTCCACTTGACAGAAGTGGTTTAAACAGGATGGGGGGGCTGCAAAACTCCTTAGATGTCAAACACATCTAACATTTGCTTTGATTAGAATGACATCATTAAATCTAAAACTAGCAAATGGTGAATAAACATCACATCTGCCACAAGCTGCTCTCTGATTGCCATATGCTGTAACAATAGAAGCTGTCAGTCCAGAAGCCAATTTTGCGAAACCTAATTGCATGACAACACCAAATTAAGTCCAAAACAATTTAAGGATGGTGTGGCCTTTTTTTAGAGATACTGTCATGAAAAGTTAATATGGGCGGGTTGATTTGGCCCTATGTTAAAAGGGAAAACATCACCCCATTTTTGTGCACAAACTGTGCATGTGCTCTGGGACATGACATTAAAATGGCACAGTAATAATCCCCTCTCCACAGAGCAAGAAAGCTAAACTACTCACTTCCTTTATAGGCACTAAAACCAATCAGTTATCACAATTGCACTTCCTCTGGGCTGGCTTGCAGTGATTGACAGTAGCACTTGCTGAAAAGTGGTCATTTCCACTTGAGCAAGGAAGCTGCTTGCTCTCAGTTTCATTGTTCCTGATAAGGGAAGTTCAAATTCAGCTCCAGCATTCCTGGAATATGCTTCCTTGTACAGGAGATATCTAGCAGTGCTTGGCCTTCATTACTCTGTCATGAGAGGCTGTAGGATGGCAGCATAATCAGTTTAGACTGAAGTGCGTGCTATGGGGGCCTCAGACCTCTGTAAGTATTCCCTTTTGCACTTAAGTTACAGGAGCTTCTGCACAGCCTGTTTTTCTACTTAACCTGCAATCAGCAACTGGTGTCTGTCTAGGACTTTGAGAAAAGTCACATGGAGAAGCAAGAGAATAAACAGCTCTGGCAGCTGTGATAACAGAAACTGCCTTTAAGGCAGTTGCCTTGATACACAGAACATATCAAGTGTGGGTGCTTTATTAGACGTTTTTATATTTTTCTCTTAGCAAATGAAGGTTTCTTCATTTTACAGCCAAGAAACATATTTTCTGCTCTTTGCTTGAGGCCTAATAGGTACTCAGAGCCAAGAACAGATTAAAGTGGGCTGTCCTGAAATCAACTTTCATGTGAAGTGTAAGCAGTACTTTACATCCTTGAGTGGTTTAAACAAGCCTGAGAAGACTAAAGGAAGTTCTCACACATGTGTACAATTACACAGATCATTAAAGTATAGTAGAGTAAGTGTAACTGGTCTGTTGACTGACACAGTAGGCATAGATAGTGGTACCTGGTAGGAAGTTTAACTTTCCAGCTTTTATGGAAGGAGTATACTACACAGAAAACAATGAAATTAGTGGGGCAACATCAAAATACCCTTGTGAAGATGTTTTCTCTAGTCTCACAGAACATGGGACTTGTGAAACTGTAAGCTGTGCCCCATGAGAGTTACACAATTTCTTATTTTACTGACCTGTACAATTCTCCTGAAATCCCTTCTAGTTCAGTGCAAACACTGTATGAAACTGAGTTAGCCTGCAAATGTTATTAATACAGTGCTGCAACCAAAGGCAGCTCTGACGTGCAAGTTATGTGCTGCTGCAAGTATCTGTAATGATCAACGCTACTTAATGTAGCAAAAATTCAGCAGCTGGTATCTGCATCTCTACATGCTCAGATATATAACTGTGCAAAGACCAACTACACATTTGTTAAAGATAGAGAGTAGGCTTGGGTATTATTGACTGTAGTGGGGACAGCTGGTCGGGAGATGGTTGGCTCACCAGATGTCCGGGATGTTTTGTCAAGTACCTGGGGGAGCTGGAGGTTGGGACATTAGTCTCTTGTGTCTGTGAGCAATATGTCCTGAGCATTTTGCTTTCCCAGAAAACAGAGCTACCCAGGAGAGAGGCACTACGGTTCTTTCCAGAACCACTGGGACCTCTAGGCCAAGGTGCCTACCTCCCAGCTGTGCTGCATAGTGTGCACAGGCTGGCTTGTCCTGTCCCATGGTGGCCACATCAGGGGCTCTGGGGAGGAGACTGAAGTCAATAGACCTTAATAATAAAGGTGGTTCTTCAGGGCATGACCAGCTGAGGGACATGGCAGAAGGTGCAGGACATAGAGTGGAGTCACAGATTGGTGGTGCTTCTGGCTTTGCTTTCCATCAAACTCTTCATTTGTGTGCTTCTAGGTGATAAAAACTGTGTATTTCAATATTGTAATCATCAGCTTTGGTGCTCAGACTGTATTTCTGACTGTATTTTTATGAAGTGATGCATAAAATTTCATTTCAAATTTTTTGATCAATAACTTTGCATTTTTCTGCATATCTATTTCACCACCTAATAGTAACAACTGACAGGAATTTCCGTTCAAACGTGGTTTCTTTATCTTAATTCTCTTTTCTTCCTGTTACATTTCTGTGCATCATTTAACCTTTCTCTCTTTGTGGTTATAGATAGTTATCTCTTCACATCACCGACAGTTTTAGTATGTGCTATATAAACTGCATTATCATCTTATAAGGATATATATATGAATACTGTCACACAGTTGTAAAAAATGCTTCCTCTTTGCTGTGGAGTAGAAAATACAAAAAGAAAGACAATAAATGGTATATTATGAAGAGGAGGGCAAACTACTGCACAGAATAAAGTTTGTATAAAATCTGTGCTTATGCTGGATGATATAAACAATGTTTGTACATCTGGATTCTCAGGGAAGGAGCTTAGATTTCTGCAGACTGGTGGTGGAGTTTTAGCCATAGGTGGAGGCTGTTTGAATTAATCTATGTTCTTTAAGGAGAAGTTCTTTGCAAAATTGCCAGTGTCAGAAACATGCCACAGCACCTCTGTCTGACACATAAGGGAGACCTGGCTCATGTCAACAAATCTATTTATGCCAGCTCTCAGATCCCCTGACATCAGGAGGAAAGAGCAGAGTGTGCCCGTGTTGAAACATGGCAAGCATGCAGACGGTATCTTACAAGTGGAAGCAAATGCCATCACGTGTGTGTGCAAGGGAGATGTGTGGAGAAGGATGTGTGACCATTGTATTCCTTGTAGGGACACACATTGTGGACAGCTGGGCTCATGACTATGCATCCACAGGGCTTCATTCACTGCAGAGCAGCAGTGGCAGAATCCAAGGCTGGCTGAGGGATGGAACTGTGCATAAGGTATGTGCACCTCACAGAGCCACAATTTCTACAGGTTTTTGTGAAAACTGCTTTTCATCCCTGCTCATTCCTTATCCATTTCATCATGGCAGCTATGATTTACTCACTTAGTAAAGTTTGAACATGCGACAATAGGATATTGAAAAAGCTGAGTTAATACTTGTACAATTATTTCATACTGAATTAGTGAATACTTGTGTTATTCTGCAGTGTTCTGCAGTAAGGTATCGTTACACACAACATTCTGACTATTGGAGTGTATGTGAAATATTGATTTGAATGGATCTGTATCTTTAAAAATATGATCAGGTCCCATAGATCGCAGTTATAGTGGCTATAATATCCCCTCCAGTCTTCCAGTGCACTGGTGTATGATTAATTGCCATGCTTTTCTTTTTTGCCCAAAAATAACAAAAAGTTATTTCATTCTGTATGTATAATTGTCTATGTAGAGCTGACCTTACTTTGAAATCACAACTTTGCAATATTTGTATCAAAACACAGAGTTGATTCAAAATTAGTTTGTGCAACCATTTTTTTTTAATTGGTTTGGTTGGTTGCTTGCTTGCTTACTTGCTTTTTTTCACCTGGATTGGAGACATAGCTATAGAAAATAATACAAGGTTTAGCTACTGTTTCTATATTGCCTGTGTGCTACAACTGGCAAGAAAAAATCTACCTCTAAAAAAAAAAATTTATTGAGAAAAGCCATTATTCTCTTGGTAGGAAGTCCCATGTATTATAAGCTATTGCAGAATAGTGACAAAATTTAACAAAGAACATGTAACATGAATTTAATATCATAAGGCTTTTCTGTCCCACTAGACCTTGAAGTTAGGAATTTTCAGAGTGGTGAATTTGAGTTTTGCTTCCTATTCCCTTTTTTGAGGGTACCCTAAGCTGTAGTAGTCTAGCTTTGATATCCTATTGAAGCCAGCATGAAGCAATGGTGCTTAGTTGCTTCTGTTTAAATGCATAAGTAGCTGAGGCCCAAAGTTTCAAACTTGTATTTCAGAAACAAGACATGCACTAAGTGCATTCAGATACCAATATGCTCAGCTGTGAGCCCAGAGTTAAAACTCTTCAGTCAATCAAATTATTTAGCTGAACAGCCATACACTTGCTTACCAGATTGAGGCTTTTCTCCTCTGCTTAAGAATGTGTACTGTAAGGGCACAGCTGCATTAAATGTTTTAGCTTGGATGGGTCAAGTGGCTGGAAAGAATTTGTGGATCTTCTCCTGCTAGCCTGCTTTGGTTCACACAGCAGAACAGAGCTGGACCATGCAAACAGGATTTCTCTTGGAAGCAGCCAAGCCAGAAGACACACTCTAAGGGACTGTCTAATGCTTTCCAGCTGCCATTGCGCATTCAGTTCACGGGACCACACTTGAGGTACATACAGTACAATTATTTGCTGATTAAGAGTAAATAGGCAAGTCTTGGCAGTCAAAGAAGAGAAGTACGTTGGCCTACTTTTCACAAAAGAAGTGATTTTAGTGTAATACACATACCAATTTGTTTTAAACAATTGCATGCTCTTGAATTAACAGGGTTAAAAATCTGCTTTGGCAGCAGCTTGCTGAATTTAATTGTTTCTGAGGCAAGAACGATGAATGGGACTATTTCTAGAAGTGTTTGCCAAAGGTAGTTTTTGTAATAGGCCAGCACTGCCCAACTGGCAGCGTCAGGACAGCTTTGCCTGGCCCGATGCCTTTGTGCCTGAGGAGCAGGTGGCTTCATTAGCCATGCGTGGTGATCCCGCCCTGCTGCTGTGCCACCCCATAGGACAGACAGCCACTGTATGAGTCCTGTGCTGGCCAAAGCAGGGGCTGTCCCTGGTGTGGAACCTATTCACCCCAATTGCCACTCGTTATGCAGCTGGACGTTCTACACAGGTGCAATGGTACAAAATACTTGCAAATAATTTCCGGATGACATAAGGATGAATAGGACTGTACCCCAAGAGAAAACATTACACAAATATCTGAATCCCTGAATTTAGCTGTAGCAATGTCACAAACAATTTAAAAAATATAATAAGTGCAAGGTGATGCATCTTATTGCATGGTATTGTAGCTACCAAGTGAGAGACTGTGAGATCTTAAACTAGTGCCACAGCTGGTCCCGTCTTTGGTCTTGTATAACATTTCTGTGTTTTATGTCTGCCTATGCTAAAAGCAAACTGCTTACTCTAAGCTGTTTTTCAGAATAAAAGAGTTAATGCAACAAAAAAATGTATAATGTCAGTAGGTGCTTCTGTGCTGTTGAAGGCATGTTTATGGAACGTGAGGAATGAAGCCGGATGTGGTTAAAAATGGAAGGATGGGAAAGTACTTCATTTTTCTGAGGTATCAGTTGCATTTTTCACTGGTACAGATGCTCTCTGTCTCACATTCTGCTCTGTTTCTGTAGTTCTATAAAGTTGTTCAAAGAAACTAATGATGAAGAAAGCAGTAAGAAGCACTGCATGGTTTGTACTAAACGAACGTGCTGTTTGGAAGCTACCCCTCCTGCAGAGGAATGGTAGAACAGCTGTACACTGCCTATCTTGTCTGGGATGGGAATCAGTCACTCCCACTGATGCCAGGCTCAGCCTTTCATAGGTCACTGTGTCATGAAGTCAGACTGTATTGTACAAGTGCAAAAACAGGTGCTTTTGATGGTGTTATGGGGTAATAGAAGCATTCTTTCTGCCTATTAAATGTGATGACAAAAATTGTTCCTGGTCTCTCCAACCATCTGGCTATCAAGTCTAATTTACAGCAAAGGTAGATTGCATGGCTCTCTGGAAAGGGATGTTTTCCATTTCTGAATCTGGTTTCTTGATTTAAATAACTTTTAAAAAGTGCTGCTTGTTTGCTTTTATAAAATCGAAATCAGCTTTCAGGCATATAGCCATTTTCCATGGCCTGTAACAAATGTGAAAATATTATTTAATTGGGAAATATGTTGTGTTTTTATCCCCATGCTAAGGTACATCTTGAATGTTATAATATTTTACTTCTCTTCGAGATATATATTATATATAAAATAATTCCTAATTTAGAGCAAAGCCCTGAAAAGCACTGGAGGAGCTGGGTTGCTAAATAATAAAAATAGGTAAATAATGCTAGCACTGAATCATGGTAGTTGTACTTGTAAAATAATTCAGACATATTTCCAGAAGAGAAACATTGCATTTAACTAAATGCAGTGGGCATGTGCTTGTAGTGTGTATGCAAAATAGCTTCTCACCCATAAGCATTATTCATGTACACACGGGAAGGAGATGATTCAAATCTGACACTATATAAATAGGTTTGTATTCTGTCTCTGTGTGCTCTGCTCCATCTTTGGTTGGAAGAAAATATACCCCTAGAACACTGCTGCAGAATGGAGTTTCCTGTTTTGCCGCTTTCAGCAAGCCTGGCCGTTTAAGCAGAAGAAACAAACCAACAAGCTCGAAACTGTGCTTATGAAGGTCTGCCTGTGTTGCACAGTTCCCATGGGGCAGGTCACTTAGTGAAAAAACAATAGCAACTCTCAGAAAACTATGCAAAGGGTTTCTCAACCCTTGGACCTCCTCTACACATCCTTCTAGACTGCATTTTCAAGTAACTATTTGTCTTGGGTTGTGTTTTCTATAGTTGTCAGTTCATTGGTGTCAAGGGCTCATGGTTTGGCATCTGAGGTGCAGGAGCCAATAAATTTATTTAAGTAAGGAAGGAGTTGTGCAAGAGTAGCTTACCAGGTAGGTAAAAGTAACATGGCATGGTGGTTTTCAAAGCAATGGTATAATAAAATTTTGGCATCCTAATTATTCCATATCTAACCACCGAGAAATACAGGTTGCTCTGTACCTGGTTTGCCAGAGGAGCTTAGTGGTGCTCTGCCTAACCTGAATGTGGAAGCAGTAGAAACTGCCTTTTAGGGAAGAACAACTGTAGATAGATGGCTGAGTGGGAGGCATCAGGTGTGGAAATAGTCACTGTAGTTTGGTGGCAAAAGGACACGGCCTATGCCTATGATTGCAGGACTGAATACATCATATGGAGCTCCACAATGAATATTTGAGCCAGCTGGACCAGAACTCTTGAAAATAACTAAGTTCTACAAGATCTATAAAAGTTGTCGTCCAGAGAGATGAGAGCAGCTCAGCGTCCTGTCTGGTGCCAAGCCTGCTGCATGTGCTCATAACTTATTATGGACTCCAGAAAATCTTCTTTGGAGAAAGGATTTCTGAATGATTCAGCTGCAGAAACAGATTATGGCAGCATGCACCATCAGCCTCTAAGACAGACATCCAGAAGAAAACAGGCACAGAGTTTGTGGACATTGTTACAGCCCTGCTGCATCACACAAGCTACATGTGAGCATCCACATGGATCTGAAGAATAACATGACGCTTTGTTTACAAGGTAAACATTTGACTGTCCCTGCTGTATCTTCACCCAAATTACTAATGACTTACTGTGTTGTGTCATTTGAAGCAAATAACAGTGTTAAATATGATCATAAACCCATGCAGGCTAGATCCAGGAGGACCCTGCAGAGAAGATGCTGGAGCATGCTCTGCTCCCAGAAGTGCCGACGTTACTGCGCAAGCCTCAGCTGGTTGAGGATATATTGCAAGAACTGGTTCCCCACCTCCCAAACCTGCATTTCTCTCCCTCAGGCCCACATCCTGTATTGCTGCCTCTGCAGAGCCCACAGCTTCAGACACATCTGTGCAACTTCCCTGTCCGGGAGCAGGTTGCTCCAGGCTTTCTAGAGGCCTGCCTGTAGGATTTGGTTGTCCTGTTGAATGTTCTGCAGTGCCTCTTTCTCAGGGGCTGAAGTTAAAGCAGGAAAGGGTAGGAAAATTGTCACTGCTGCCACTCACTGAGAAGCCAAACGTGTAAAGGCCTCAGGGGTGTTTCAGCCCCAGGGATCCTGAGGTGACCAAACTATCCAGTCCACCTGCTCTCCTGCCCCATGGCAAGGGAATGGGCTTCCTCCCTGCCCCAGCCTCACACAGCTCCCCATTGCTCAGATGATCTATCTACACTGAGCCAATTGCTTGTCTGCTAAACATGTAACATGGACAAGTTCCCCATTGCTCCCTGAAGGTATGAAGAATATCAGAAGACTAATGGGAAACTTCAGAAGCAGCAGTTCCTTCCACAAGCCAGAGATAAAATTTCCATTAATGGTAAGTGCAGAAGAAAGCAGCCACCTGATTCAGCTTCTGCAGTAATATTCTAATCTGCCACAGGCATATGGTTTACTGAAATGAAAACTGAATATAACCCACAGCTGAGGTTACCAAACATACTTACATAAAGCCTTTCACAGCAGCAGTATATCCGCTGGAAGGGGCTGCTGCTAGAAACTAAGGTTTCTTTGTTTCTTAGAAGCAGATGATTTCCTCTCCTGGGGCAATTATGTAGCCTAATTGCCTGTAATAATCATCCCTGCTAGAAGTGCCTTAATACCAGCCTTAATACCTTCTTTTTTGCACTCCTTACTGACTTTCTGCTTCTAAGTAGCAGAGATTGACTTTACATAGTTAGAAAGCACAGGCAATATATAAAAGAATATATATTTTTCTTATCTAATGCCCCTCTTTGATGAAGTTATTGATGCCTAAACTGTTATTTAAAAAAAAAAAATTAAACAAAAGAGAAAAATGATAGTGTTAATTTTGAGATGTGACATATTCCTGAAAGATTAATTGTCCTTCCAGTTATTTACAGTTGTTTGGAGTGTATTTTTATTTGTAACAGTTCTTTGCATTTATTATTTTTGTAAGATACCAATCAGATGAGGTGTACCAATGATGGACTCTGCTATGCTGCATTACAAGTTTTAAGACTAAGCCAGAAGAATCCCTAAAAAACCTCATAGGGTATACTGGACATGGGCAGGATGGATTAGATAATATATCTTTGCCACTAGTGACTTTTGTGGTTTCATTTAGATGTTACCAGTGTTTTTTTTGGTTGCAGACAGTGTTGTAGCAGTACCTGATCATTCATAAACACCTTTTCCAGCATTCACATTCATATGTGAACCGTGAGCAATATAGCTTGATTTTTGGCTAAAGTTCAGCAAAATACATAACCATACGTGTTCAAAGCAAAGATCCATCTTGCCTAATAGTTTTTTTTTCTGTCAGTGACAAAGAGCAGATGTCTAGAGAAGGTTATCAGGAAAGGGCAAGCCTGTAGGGATCCTTCCCAAATGTGAAGCTCCTAAGAAACTTGCAATCCTGGGAAATTCTGTGTCTAGCACTGTAGTAACACTATATGTTTTTGACACAACTTATTTTAGAGGCTGAATGCTTAAAATTCAGGTACTGGAGATAGATACATAATGAGTGTGTGGTCAAAATCATAACAAAAAAGTCCCAGAAATACAGAAAAATAGAGTTTCCAGGCGAAGGGTATAAAGATATCTGAGAAGGAGACTGCTCAGCTCCCTGCAGTCTGCTTCTGTAGATCCTTTCTTCTTCAGTAAAGAGGGAGCTGCATTATTCTGTGTGCTCTTGAAGGCAGAGGTGTCATTGCAAGAGTCCGACAATCATGTCAGTGAGTGTGCCTCTTCCAAAAGAGGATTGCAAGCCTTCACTATTAATTTTGTCTGGAAGAAAGGCCTTTTATTCTAATTATGTCATACTTTAGAACTCAAGCAAGGCTATGCTGTCTTCTAAGGGAAAAAGTATTGCTGTTCAATTTACACTTTTAACAGTCATATTTTGATAATTATTTAATGCCTGCTATTGCTACTGATGGAAGAAAAAGGGCAACCATAACCACTGTATTAATGCCAAGGTTGAGTGATAAGGTTAAGTGGTATCAGATAAATGCAGGCACACTTTAACTTAAACTCTAGGAAGAGTGACAAATTTTATTTTGAGAAATTAAAGAAAAAACCGATAACCAGAAACCCTTTAGAGACATGAGATACGAAGTTCTACATGTGTGTCAGAAAAAGATTGGTTTTGGTGTGATTGGTCAGGGACTGCTCTCTGTGAAAAGCTGAATGCTTGGATGCATCCAAGATGAGGATATCATCAAAGAAGAGGTATAAATACCTTGCAACTTGGAAGTTTAACAAAAATACAAAGTATCAATTCTTGAAGTCCGGGTTCCAGTCCAGGTGTTTTCCAGTGGCATCTAATTTCACCAACTAGAGGCTTGTACTACCTTATAAAAGCTTAATAGATCCCAGGGATGAAGGCTTTGCACTACCTAAAAGTCATTTTGACTAGGTGATCCAGGTGCTCTCAGCCTCCTTTGCCTACTGACCCATCTCAGTACATATGGCTGTATCCAGACAGGCATTAAGTTCTCTGACAGTGATGGGACAGAGGTCAGAGGAGACTTTAAATGCAAAGGCTGCAACTTGTTTCCTGAATTCTGAACTCAGCCTGTAGACCCGAGCAAAGATGCAGGAAGACAGCTATTGTCTGAAACCATAAAAGAATAGGTTTTACTTGCAGCAAAATACCATCTCTATTAGTTTTCAGGAACTATTTTCATCTTTAGGTGTTTGGCTAAGACAGAATTATTTCATAGACTCTTGGTGCTGTAAGTGAGCGGGGAACCCTGAGCATTAGGGAATCACAAGCTTAGGAACAGCTGACAAAATTATGTCAAATAAAGCTGAGTAAACCTGATGGGTTTTTGTCCTCCCACCCAAATCATAAAACAGAAGCAATGTTGTTTTGGGCCTTATCACTTTACATGTACAGGAGCACTACTCACATTAGGCATTGCTGTGCGGCTTGAAGAGAGATGTGAATGAAACTGCACAAGAGTTTACTCTGAACTGGCCCTTGTTGTGAGGACTGTGGGTCCGGTTTTGTCACAATTCCCCCCCAAACAGAAAAATTCTTGCCCTTTCTCTAGGAAGGTTTCATTTTTTGACCATCATTTTTTCAGGCATAAGCAGAACAGGTCTGGACATTTGAAACCACTGAATTTTGCATCCCCCCAAGAGAACCAGAAAGTTCAGCATGGATTAGGAGAACCTCTCCTCTGTATATGATGTTGGTCATTATAAGGAACGTGCAATAACACTGGAGAAATATTAAATTTTGCAGAAGCTAAAGGAACCATGAGGTGTCTGTTTATGAGTATATTTATATAGTAGGATATTGTTGCAGAGTAGAAAGTCAAAGAGAAAGAGAAGCCACTGAAAGCAGGTTTGCAAACTGCCACCCTTACATAATTCACAGAGATTGTGCTGCTGCTGGAAAAGGAGGGATGCTGTACTTAACTTTAATAGGGAAATGTAAACATTGGACCAAACTGCTGTGGTGGTAGCTCTGTCCAATTCACTGTGATGAGATGAGAGCTAAATTTGTCACTTTGTGACTGGCTCCCTTGAGAGGCTGCATGGATGCTTTGGAGTCCTTTGGGGTTGATCCCACCCTTGACTTGCCCTAGTTATTTGCATGATAATGGGAACTGTGACCTTGAGACTTCATAAGTATCCTGCTAGTGTAGCTCATGTTGCTGAAGGATCTGAAACACTCAGTACCTATGCTGGATACCCTTCTGGAAGATGTAGGCATGGTGCAGCTGAGTTATGTCCCTCTTTGCTGGGTAGGATAAAAACATCTCCCTTATGGTTTAACGGTCTTCAGATTTGTTTAGCTTCTCCTCCTCCTAGGAAACGTTTTTGTGTTTACTTGTGGTATGTACTTTTAATTAGAGGCAGCACCTAGGCCTTCACGTTGAAATATGAGATTCCTTTATGGAGGCACTGTGTGCAGCTCCCTTCAAAAATCACAGCAAGACAAGAAAACCCACCACCAATGGCACCTACTGATTTTTCGACACAGTGTGTGAAAGAGGAAGTAGGGAAGCGGGTTTTGGATTCTACAGCTGAACTGGAACACGTCTTTTTGTAGGAGAGGGAATAGTGCTCTTCCAAGATTTATGATCTACCTTTTCTACCTTAATGACGGTGGTAATATGCAGTTTTAGTTTTTTGAGTGTGCGTGGGGGACTGAAACTCAGCATGGTGTGAGTGCTGGGTACTCTGCATTCCTGCACAGTTACCTCAGCTGCTGTTCTCTCTCTCATTCTCTCTCTCTCTCTCTCTCTCCCCAGCCAGGATGATTAGCCAACAAGTCTGTCTATCTTGTAAGCATGTGGGTTGTCGCTCCAACTATGCACACTCACCCACACTCACAGTCATGCAGGCCGAAAAAGACAAAGGCATGCTTTCCTGGCATGGCAGTAATGCAGTCAAAATTAAAAATGAAACAGGGAAGAAACATGAAACTGAAATGCAACTATTATGTATGTGATTGCAATTCACTATTTTCTTCCAAGAGCATGCAAGGTCTTTGATAAATGTGACCCCCTGCAAGAAAAAGCAGCCACGAGGTTTGGGAAGCTATTTATCTATAAGCTTAGGGACAATTTACCCTTCACAAAAGAAAAGGGTAGGGCAGACCTGTTCCATGTGCTGCATGCAATGACACATCTGAGGGCTGCAGATGAGCGGAGTTGCTGAGCTGGTAAGGAAGCAGGGAACCCCTGAATATTCAGGAATGCCAAGTTGAGGAGCCAACAAAATTATGTCAAATAAAGCTGAATAAACATCATGGGTTTTTTTCCTCCCACCGAAATCATACAGAAGAGGCAATGTTATTTTGGTAGTTTTATCATTCTACATGTACAGGAACACTTGTCTAGAACTAGTCTAGCCTAGAATTGCTATGGATGCCAGAGGTGATCAGTGGAGACCAGCAGCCAGAATAAGCCATGTGGTTGTGAGGTGATGCTCCTTTGTTTAGAGCTCTTTAAACTGGAGCATGGTCAAAAGTTAGCAGAGTTGATTGTTATTATTATTATTATTATTGTTGTTGTTATACCCCTGCCCAGAGTCTGACCCTTGTGTTACTTACTAGCTATGCGCAGAGGGATCTTTTACCCACAATGAGAGGACTTTTTTCTCCAAAGGCTTTGGTGGATCTCGCAAGGGGAAAATGTCCTGGCAAGTCTCAGTAAAATGTAGATAATTTTAATTCCACCACTGCATTTTCCTAAGAATATTGCTGTATTTTTTTTTTTTTCCTCTGAAGGATTGGATGTATCTTTCTCTAGTGCCTTGGAAGAAAACTGTATTGGATGACATTCGTATATAGCTTGCCCTAAGAGGGTGGATGCTGTAAAGAAAACTCTGTCCAGGTTGGCTTTGACTTTTTAAGAGTCCTAAACAAAATCCTGGGTCACTACACTCTTTCTGCAGAATAGGAGTTCTGTGAGCCAAAACTGCCAGCCATATTCTCTTTAGGGTAAGCTGAAGGCAAAGACAAAATGACTTTTCTTAGAAAATTGACTGCTCAGTGGACGATGCCTGCAGGTCAAGGTCTGGAGCTCATGATAACTTTTTCATCTCTAGTTTTGAAGCCTTCCATCGGCTAAATTGAAGACAGCAGTTTCAGGGCAAAAACATACCTGCAGATTCTGATATCCTTCTGTAACTATACTCTGTGAAAAGGAATTAAAACTCTTGACCTAAAGAAGAGAGTAGAGTCCTCAGCCATTTTTACTATGGGCCTGGTTAATTATCTAATCTTAGAAAGGCCAAATGAGGAAAGTAACTTCTTTGTGTTCTGTCTTTTGACACAGTGAGATGCATGTCATCTTAAGCTTTTAAACTAGTTTGTGAAGGGAAAATATTGCTATTGGGTATGCTTAGAAAGTAGTTTTGCCAATGTATTATTTCACCTTTGAAAGAAAGCCTTATTGAGATCCAGAACATTTCTCTCAAATGTTGCAGGCCTACAGTTTCTATAATTTTTCTTTAAAATTTCATTGCAAATATATATTGAAATTATGAGGGTGCTGCTAAAGAGAAACTAATAGCTAAAAAATAAAAGAGAAATGATAAACTTAACTGTGCATCACTGAAGAAAATCAGCCAGCAGAAAACAGCTTCTGCTCTAGGGATGCTGTGCCTCAAAGGAAAGAAGAGCAACAGGCAACTCATATGCATTTTACTAAGGAGAAGTTTTTGAAAAGGATTATTTTAATTCTGTGTATAGCCAAAATCCTCAGGGAGTATGAAGAAGTTTTATGTCTAAAACCGACAACAAATATTTAGTAGGAATTTTTTACTTGTAAAAATGCATAAATAAAAAACATATTTACAATGAAAGCTGAAAGCATTGTGAACTTACCAGTAACAGGTCTGAAAATGTCCACCTGAGACGTGTTCCTGCTCCCCCTCTGCCCTCCTCCCCCCACTCCTCGGGAAAAGACTCCATCAAGCATTTCTTGTTAGAAAAGTAGCATTATTGTGCAAAAAACTCCCCTGTCCTTTTCCTTTGGAGGAGGGGCTGGTCCACAGGGACATATGAAGCCAATGGGCGATGGGGAAAGTGTGGTGGTTCTCATTTCCACCACCCAAAGCTTTGGACAGCCTTGGCAAGGCGCAGCATGCTGGGATGAGAGCACCCCAAGTCTGAGGATGCACTGCTGAGGAGTGGTCTTTGCTGAGGATGTCAGTACTGCTGTGCAGGGTCACCTCAGCAAGCTGGAGCTCATGGCAACCCCCTGATGGCAACAAATGTAAAACCTGTCGTTTAGGACGATGTGACCCGGTGCAACAGAGTGAGCTGGGGGCTGATAGTCCAGAGCAGTGCCTCTGAAGGGAAGGTGGTAAGGGTCCTGCTGGCTGGCACACTGAGTGGGCCATCCAGCAAGCAAATTGCACCCTGGCCCGCTTTGGGGGATGTGTTTTTTTCCTCTCTTCTCAGAACTGGTGAGGCTGCAGCTGGAGTCCTGCATCCTGCACATGAAAGATACGGATAACTTGGAGCGAGTCCAGGCAATGAGGGGACTGGAGTGCTTGATCAATTGCTGCTGTCAACTCCCTAGTGGGTGGCTGCAGTGAAGATGGGAGCCAAACTCTGCTGGGCCCTGCACAGCAGGAGGATGAGAGGCAAAC
Source organism: Rhipidura dahli (assembly GCA_013399225.1). Classification (NCBI taxonomy): domain Eukaryota; kingdom Metazoa; phylum Chordata; class Aves; order Passeriformes; family Rhipiduridae; genus Rhipidura; species Rhipidura dahli. The sequence goes on along the minus strand of VXAC01000238.1, from coordinate 120,731 downwards.
TGCCACAAATTTCAGCAAGGGAAATTGGAACAGGCTCTAAAGAAAAATAGTTTTTTTCCTGGTGGGCACTGAACACTGGGGAGGCTGGGTGTCCCCATCCCTGGAGACATTCTGAGCTTTTCAAAAAAATGGTCCTGGTCTCACTTCAGGGTTTATTAGCCCTGCTTTGAGAAGGATGGTGGACTGCATGGCCTTAAGTAAACTTTTCAAATCTAAATTTCATCCCATATTTTTACCCATAAATTACTCATTAGCCTTCCTATTCTGAAGGTGCTCTCAGGCCATACTTATTTCTTGACCTTGGTACTCAAGGGAAATTCAGCTGCCTGATCACTACTCAGAATGGAGAGTGGAGGGAAGCCTTGTTAGGTCACATCCTCCTTTACCAATCTCCTTGAGCTGCCATGAGTTAATTCACCCTTTCATCTTAGTTCCCAAATGGCTGGTAAAGACACATGTAAGACCAGAAAAATACAAATCATCTCTCAGTGTCACTGAGGATCAGGTAACAGAGCCTTCTAATAGAAGGAGCTGGCCATGCACTTGAAAATTTGTTTCAGGTGTGAAACCAAGCCAAGTTCTCCTGGCTTATGCTGCTCCCCACCCACTGGGTGCGCGGGGGGCGTTTCTGGGGAAGAACAGTGACTGTTCTGCAGATGTTCAGAGAGCATTCCATGCTGCTCTTGTCTCCTGCTGCAGCCAGCGTGTGGGTCTGCACGTGCAAAAACCATTAGAAGTCTTTTGTGCCCTGAGCATTCCTGCCTGGTTAAAGACGTCTTGGCCTCACACGAAACCCATATGCACTCTACTCTGTTTTGATCGGTGCTTGCTCCTCCCTTCCTTGATATTGTCCCCTGATGCTGGCTCCTGCCAATGCTTGTCTGGCTCCAGCACCTACTTCACTTGGCAGAGCCCCTCCAAGTGCAGACATGGAGCTTTTGCAAAGCCCATACCCCACCCTTCTTTCTTTTTCTTCTCTTGCATTTAAATAGCTTCAATTTTCCATGGATGCTGTCAGTCCCAGACAGTGCAGTGATGTTACATGCTATAGTCTGAGGTTCCCAAAATGCGCTCAAAAAGCTGCTCTGTGTATTGTGTTTTGTAGGAAAACACACGTTGTCCTTCGTGAGCCACACTGGACGATTACACCAGTTTTTATTTGGCTGATTACAACAGTAGACACAATTGAACTAATCCACACTTATTTATAGGTAGCAAATTAGCTCAGATTGTTGACTTTTTCAGCAGCAAAGCATGCCCAGGACTAATCACAAATAGCGACTTGTACAATTTTTTTTTTTTTTTTGGTGAATATACTCACAAACTTGGTATTTTGACATAGTTCAAAAAATATTTCTGTAGTTGTCAAATGTCAGCCAGATGCAGAAGTTTCTTGCAGTGTTCTCCCTGAGCCAGTGATTCCTTGGTCAGGTGCTTGATGCCTCTCTGTGGCTGTGTTTCACTTCTTTAAAAATTGGCAATCATGTAATCACAGAACAAAGACAGCTCACACGTTCAAGGTGAGTGTTTGCTATAGGAAATTGTTGATGTAAATAAACTGTGAGTCAGTTAAAGGCTAGGGCTTGGTCATACAAACCATTTACAAAATACTTGTGAATTACTAATATGTAGCCAGAAGATAAGTTCAATTCATAAACAGGGCACAGCTAAGCTTGCAATATGCTTCACTGAGGGTAAAATGCAAGCTGCCCATCTCAGTGAAGAAGCTACCTCTAGGGGAGAACAAAACCACAGCAAAATCTTGCATTTAATATTTTTCCCATGTGGCAGGTCACTGAATTTTGCTCACTGCTACTGTGTGTCTCTGGATTCATTTGCCTTTTCCTTTACAATGAGTTACAGAAGTTCAGGTTATATCCTCCCATAATCCATCTTTCCAACATTTCCAAATATGACCTCATTTCCTCATTATCAAAAAATCTTTCAGGTTTCTAGAGTAGCTTGTCATGCTGGAAGCTCTTCAGCTTTGATATTCAGTTGTATAGCACTGCTTGGGGTCTTTTTATCTGTCCCTGCTCATAGACCTACGAGTGAGAATGACACACAGAGAAGTACATGTGACAGTGCTTACACACTATCAGGCATGTGAGAAAATTCCCACTGCAGGAGGATCAAGAGAACAGATCTCTTTGCATTTCTGGCCTATGCTCTTTGCATCCTACTTACAGCTTGAACCTTTGCAAGGATATCAGTAATGTTGCTCTGATGAGGCTGGGAGGCATATAATTAAATGAAGGATTGCATCTTAAAACTGAGATTTACTCTGTTCGGGTTGCCAGTAGAAACCTGTTTGTGACATGCATTCTGCTCAAACACTTAAATTTTTTTCTAATTGACATTGAAGTGGTGCACAGACATGAAGCTAACCCTCTGAAAGCTCCAAGTATGAAGAAGGGGAGGGGCACAGGAAAGACTTCTGGCGTAATGTTGAACTGGCTTTTCTGTCTCACTGTTGTGTCATTGCTGACCCATCTTTGGGTCAGAGGTGAAAAAATGTGGGATGTGGAAAGCGATACTCTGGAGTTGGCTTCCTCTGTTTTCCTGTTGGGATTTTCTGTGGGACAAGTAGGTGCATGTTTCCACATTCAGACTGACTTCTCTGGGCATGCAGGCTGCTGGGGAGTGCAGAGCTGCTCCATTGCCCAAGGGGAGCTGCCTCAAAGGCGGCCCAGCCAGGGCTCTCTCTCCATACAGCAGGAGCAGCAGCAGCAGCAGCTGCAGCCTCTGGCACAGGCAGGCATGCATCTCAGCAGCAGACACCGCAGGGAGAACACAGTGGTTCAGGAGTAAAAAAGGCTGGATCCAGGCAGTCACATGAACAGGACAATGCATAAACAAGGTCTGCAATTACTTAGCTGACTCCCTTCCCCAAAACTGAGCATAAATACATATTAGAGCAAAGCCGGACTGGTAGCTCAGTTATTTTTTTCATCCTTTGGCCAAAGAGTCTGTGGCAGCTCCATTTGGATCATGCGTCCTCAGCATTCCTCTGATCACTCATCAGGACAGTGTCTTGAAACAACTGGTAAGCTGAAGCAAGCTTTATGGACAGCTGCCAGTTTCTCTTCCTTGATGTTGTTATTTCAGCCCTGGCTACTTTTCCTGAGGAACTTTCTCTTCTGAGATGTGATGGCTGAATGTATTAACAGTAAAGCACATATACAGGTGGAGAATTTGAGTCAGAGATGTGTAGTAAAGGTTTCACAACAATTTGGGGCTTGTATTAGCATTGTCAGGATACAGATTTTTCTCTTCTCATTGATAAACTTGCTTTCATGAAGGTAACTATATGTCCTATCTGTTTCATCTTGCTTTATGATTTCCTTGGCCTTGTTTATAAACAACACCTCCCATAGCTTGAATTTCAGAAGTTTACATTTCAAAAGGCATCCACCAGAACCCAGAACTTAACATGATATCTCCAGAACAGATGCACTTGTTGCCTTGATTTCACTGAGATCATCTTATTTTGCAAAAAGGAAGTATTTTTTTTAAAATGTCCCAAATCCTTTCCTCTCCCCTTTGAAATTTATCCAGAGTGCTGCATCACTGTGTGTGCACACCAGTCAGGCTCATGGCTGTCAAACATTGCCCAGTGGCACAGTGGAGCAAACAGATTTTGGAGGCATTGTGCAGGCAGGTGGCAATTCTGGGGCTGGCCCAGGGACCCAGGCATGCTGGTGCACCTGCTGGACCAAAGGCTGTGGGTGACATGGAGCTGAGCTGTGGTCAGCCATCTGGGGCCAAAGCTAGTCCCAGTAAAGAGGGCTGGCTGCCCCACACCACTGGCCCTCCTACCAACACTTGCCCAGGGTCCCTGCTTGCTGCCAGCCACCCCAATGCCCTTGGGCTTGGCCAGCTTGGCACTGAACACTCCTTAAAGGGACCCAGGTTTGCTTGTTTCTAAGAATGTCTTTTCAGCAGATTTTGGAAAGAGGCTGCAAAAAGTTTACATCAAGTGAGGTCACAAAACAAGGCAAGCAAAGGCTCAGTGTGATGGGAATAATCCTGCCCTAATTGCAGAAGGTCCCAGGTCCCTTTGCACCCTGAGTACCCTCTGCTTCATCCCTGAGCCATGGCTGCACCCCCATGAGGCGGTGCCAGGCAAGATTCACAGCCTTTTGTGCGTTTCTGCTTTCTACTCTCAGTCCCCCATGCTGTCACTATCTCCAGGTATCTTAGAAAGCCTCTCAGCATCCTCCATGAGTGCTCAGTACTGTCCTTTCAGCATGTGCAAGGGCAGGGCTTCTCCACTGTGCCAAGGGTGGCACAGTGCTACAAAATCATATTGAGGATGAGGCCAACAAAATGTCCACCAAGGACTTTGCCAACAGGCACGCTACTGCTTTTATTTAGAGTCAGTCTGCCAGGGCAAAGGCTCTACTGTTCTACTGTAAGTGTGCCTTCTGCTAAATTCAAGATCTTGTACATATCCCAAACATTAATTGGTAGCTTTATTTTCAACCACGGAGCATGATGCACCTGACCTCCTTCTGGCTCTTCATAACCCCAACACAGTGGCTGGGGCACACTGCTGGAGGAGGGGAGAAGGCTGCTCTCCTGTCCCCCAACCAGCCCTGCTGCTTGCCTGGCTGCCCTTCTGGAGAATGCAGAACCATCTCTGCACTGCTGCCACACCAGCAGGCCCAGGGGACACAGACATACCTCCAGGAATACCCCTGCCTCGAGGAGGTCTGGTGAGGTGTGAGGAGGAGCCTGGCAGTGCCTGCTGCCTGACTGTGTGCTTTCACCTTCTGAGTCAATGGAAACCTGCCCACCAGCTAGTTTTGGAGCCTGTGGACCCATCTAGATTCACTTGTGGTGGCTTACTGAGGATATAGTCTGGACAAGTGTCTTAAAGCATAATCTCCACTAGAGCCAGCTTGGAAAAGCTCCTGATGACTTAGCAGGCATTGAGTCACACCTATAGTCACCTCCTTTTCCAGACATCCTGACCACGCTGAAAGCCTGGGAGGGGAAGGAGGTCTTTAGAAGTCGGGTTTTGATAGAAGTAAATGCAACAAAGTCAGGGGTCAGCGGGAAAGAAAAGGGTGGGTACAATGGGTCTTATTTTCATTGTAGTATGAAGATGGGGTGCAATGAGTGAGACAGTTCATAAGTCAATATGACACCTACATGGCTGTTCAGATTTTATTTTGCAGAAGCTTGACTGTTTGTACCCTGGACTTGGGACTTTGTCCTGGTGGGAACAGGAAGCATCCCAATTTTACATATTCTTTGGGAACATAGAAAGGAGATGAATCCCATATTTTATGGGAACATAATGGCATCTAAGTAGACACTCAGTAAACTTTCTTAAAGCAGTTATATTTATCATTTATCCCCTTCTGCTGCAGAGCAGCAGTATTCTAGTAGAAGGTTGTGTCTGAAATTTGATTTTTTAGTTTTGTTATAAAACTGTCAGAGAAATTCAGGACTGACCTGAAGTGAAATTTCATTTTACTCTTCTTGCAGAAATTATATTCCAAGAAATGTCTCTTGTCTGTCATGCAAAAAGCAATTTCTGACCCAAGATATATGTGTCATCCCCATCTGGGGAATTTCTAATGAAACCACACAAATGAATGTCTAGAGATTATTCACAAAAGAGCATGGATTTATACTTCTCATGTCCCCAGCGGATACTCTATTCAGTGTTCTTATTCACTGTTCTTCATCAGGCTGTCTCAGTCTCTTCTGTCAAACTCAGTTTCTCTTGCATGCAGCTCTTACATGCATGTTCTGCTTGCTGCACATTCAAAGCCTTAGTTGCTAAGGTACAGCATGTTTCATGATCACAACATGGGGTTGGTTAAAAATCAACAGCCTCCACATGCTGTGTACCTTTGGTTATCCATTTGATCCATTGACTATTAAAAGGTTTTAGGAGAACAGTATAATTAAAGAGTGGCGTTATTGCAGCTGCTTGCAGATGAACAGGTCAGTCTGCTACGTTGAGAAATGTGTGAAGTGCAGGAACTCAAATTTTCAGTCAGGGAGCTCAATCAGCACAGCAAAAAGACTGTCAGCAGATACCTGTGATCAATCTAGAGAGGACTATCGTTCCCTGGCAGTGCAGAAAAAGCATATTTTTTATTTATGTCTTCATCTCGGGGAGCATGAGGAGTGTTGCTGGTTTCACCATGTTTTCACACACCGGATTACGATTTTAAGCCCCGGTCTTAATACAGTACATATCTGTTTTAGGCAGGGTCACAAACCCCACTGGCTGCCATTGCTCAAAGTGAGAGGTTAAATGTGTGCTCACTTATTCAACAGGTCTCTTTGTAAAGTGTTTGAGGTGAGTCGTACTCTGCATTTCATGAAGAGCTGATCTCTTTCGGAACATCAGCAGTGCTGTCTGGTTTTGATTAGGATAGTGCTGTCACCTCTATCAAGAGATCCACTGTAATTTACAGCTTGGTTTTCACTCTAAATGGTTATCTTTACAATCTCTGAATGTGTGTTTTGCTAATATGCACTTCAAAAACGCACAGGATCTGAAAATGTCCAAAATGTTCTCAGCCAAGTAGTCTGCTGGCATGGTCTTGAGAAACAAGGTGCAAAGAAGACAGAATTAATTCCCTTGCTCGAGTGGGTGTGGGTACTGTTGGGAGCTGCTGCCCAGCTTCTGCCACAAACTGGTGCTACCAGCTTTGCTTTTCTGATATCAGCATACCAATTCATGTTTCTGAGTCTCTTTAGTGCCAAAACAAGGGCTGGATCACTAAATATTTTGCACTCTGGCCTTGTGGCAAGGTCTGTTTGGCTCCTTGTATGCCACCAGAGCTTGACACCCTCCAGCTCACCTGACATACCCAGGGAGGGTCTCTTACCTCAGCCACTTTGGGCTCCTTCTTAAGATGTCAGCTGAAGAGAAACACATTTCTTCAGTGCATCTGAGGTCTTATTCCAATGCCTGTCACAAGCTGCCTAACGTTTTCTGTTCACTTTACAGACAGATGACTATGCTGGGGCAATCATCTGTGGCCTAAGACGGGACCATCACTTCATTTTAGCAGTTGACTAAGATATTTTAAATTTTACCTAGTTCCAACACAAAAAGATCCCTGCAGGTCAGCCAGATAATGCACACTAGCATTAATTAATTTCCTCACAGCTGGCTTTGCTTAAAACTATCAGATCCTTCTTTCCTGTCGTATCTCAGCCACCAGCACCAGGCAATGCTTTCAGTCAGTATACAGCCTTTATCACACATATATGTGAGTCAGGCTGGTTCATCTCAGACACTCACAGAGTAGCACACATCCCATTTGATAAAGTTTACTGCTGCACAAGGGCATTTCCCCACATATATTTTATTGAGAAGAAAACCCAAATATGTGGAACTAGTGCTCCACTATAAGCACACTTTTGTGAACCAGTGTAAATGCAGTAAAGTGGTAGCTCTGATTCTGTTCTGTAGTGAAAATGCTTGTACAAGTCTAACACGAAGTGATTTAATTTGTACATGTCTGACAATTGCCTGATTATCCAGACTGGGTATAATTTATTAGCTTTATTTTTCTTCCTTCCTTCCTCTTAACACTTTAATCGTTGCTTGCTTTTGCAATTTTATATTCTGAAGCAAAGGGTGGTAAAGCTAACTAAAATAGTTGCGAGTTCTAAAGAAAGCATCTCACAACTATCTCAGTATCTAGTATCACTGGAAATTCACAGCATATTTCAGCAGGAGTCTGTCAGTCCCAAAGAGGCCATGGTACTGCTGTGACCATGCTGACCTCAAGTTTGTTTGGCTGTGTTTTGGGGCAACTGTTGATACTCCCTAAATATCATGGCAAGCCAAAAATCTTGTAGAAGATGTACAAGCTGAAAAATTTCAGTATATAAGTGAGGGAAGCCATGTTTTATGTGGAAACAATGTCTCTTTCCCAGATTGCATCTTCAGGGTTTCTGGTTATCGTACACAGTGTTGCAGGAGGAGCACTGAACTCCGTAGATGTGGTGCCTTTGCCATGTTTTGTTTTGGTGTTGAATTATGCTAAAAGCAGTTTGGCTGAGTAACCCTGAGTTAACATCCTGATAGTGAGACAAAGATTTGTCAGATAATCTGCTAAGATGACTTGAAGACATATGACTGCGAGTCATATCACTTTCCACTATAAAAGTCCAGTCCAGTTTCATACATTAGTTTCTTCTAACACATTCCTTCTTGGACTATGTTCATGGAGTTTCTTCCCTTGGGTAAGGGGACGCCCACCAAGGACACTCCTAAAGGTTAGGAGAAAAACCTGCCCATGAGAGTTGATATAGGTTAGTTACATCAATCTCTATTTAATGATTATTTCTTTTTGCCAGCTTTAATATAATTACTTTAATGCAACTGCTTTGATATAGTGCACTATCCTATCCCATCCTTCTAGCAGTTTTAATGGAGCAAATAATTCTGATCAAAATCTTTTGTCTAATCATAAATAATTCATATTATATAAATATATCTGATTTGCTATTTTAAAATCCTGCTGGACAAAGTTATTTAAGCTGTGACAAATTCTATGGGTAAGACTGGATTTAACTGCACCCAGGCTCCTCTCTGAGCAGGAGTTTAGAATGCAAGGGTATATTTGTGGCTCAGCAATAGGGCTTCTCTAATAATCTTCATCTGAAGCTCCCACTCCACCTGTGACACCTTGGCAATGTTATGCAAGCTTCCAGCAATGTGAGAGCCTGTAAAAACACTTGGAGGAGAAAGTGAAGGGCCTTTGAAAAGGGATCTTACAACTGCCATGGGAGGTAGTGATTTTTCTTCAATCCCATTATTGGACAGGGAACAAAAAACTGCTGGAGCAAAGAGAATGGCAAGGCACAGAGCCTGGTGCATGTTTTTCTGGTGTAGATTGAGTGACAATATTTGCAGGGTAGGCAACAAGACACACTGCTGTCTCATTCAAGCTAGCCTCCATCTCACACTGAGATGATTCCAAGAGCAGCTCTTCTTTTACCCTGTATGTATAAACCCATTAATTAGTCAGAGAGAAAAATACCAATGTCACCTACTCTCAGTTTCTAACTACTACCCCAAATATCTGCCTTTATAGATGACCTAGGGCAGAGATTGTTAACAAAGTCTTTGCCACACAGCCGGCTACACAGATGCCTTACCCCTCTTGTCCTCACATGAACTCCATGGGTACAGGCAAAAAGCCATTATTAAGCTCTTCTCCTCAGGGCTTGGGACAAAGGCTGACTTCTCCTTCATGCAACCGTTCCTGTGGTCTCCATGGCTGTTACCTGACTATTTATGGAGGCAGTATAGCATTTGTTATGTGTACAGCTTGTTCTTTGGTAAATAGCAATATGTTGACTTTTGCCAACAGGATTTTTCTTTTGAGGCATTTTTGATTGTTGCTGATAAACAGATTATTATTATGACTTACACCTTGTACATTTAAAGTGTGTTTTTAAGGGACAGAATAGTAAGCCAGTTCATTTGCTCTCTGGGCCAAGAAAGACTCACTTAGCCATGCCCGTCTGAAGAGGTGCAAGAATAATTGCCACCTAAAAACAATCCCCTTATAGGCCATGAAAACCCTGGTGGACAGCAAAATTATGTTGTTATTCCTTTGCAAGGAAGACCACAAATCCTATGGCATTTCTCATAACAAAGTCTCACTGACTGTTCCCACCTGGCTACCATCTCTGAGTGTTGGGGCTCTCTCTTGTGTGTTGCTTATGTCCCAAATGTGGGACTTTTATCAGGAGGTGAGTGTGGCCATGACGTCTAACTCACTACAAAGGAGTGCGAATGGCAGCCTGTGGAGTATGGAGACAGAGACTCTGTCTGTCAGCTTCCAAGGAAGCACCAGTGCTCCTGTGCACCCTGCTGCCACAGCAAGCCTCAATATTTGCAATTCCACAAGCAGAAGAGGTGGTGACAGTGTGTCTGTGTTCAGATGGCTCACCACACACTGAGAGAGGTACAGGCTACACCAGGGATGTTAGAGTGAAGCATGAGTGCAGCTGTCAGTAGAAAAGGGAGGAAAAGCTCTTATGGCTGTTCTGAGAGGGGGAGATAGCTGAATGTCACAGTAGCACAGTAGGAAGTATAAACAGAGAGATGCTGTGAGCTGAAGAGGGTCAGAGAAGAAAGGCAAAAATGAAAATGAGAGGTCTGTAGAAGTTCCTCACAGGACATTATCATCTATTCCTATTGGAATGGGGAAGAAGGAAGTAACTTGCAGGCTATTCAGTGAAGGGCCTCAGAGGTTTTTCCGACATCTCTGCATTAGTTTACAGTACAGGCAGCCAGCATAAAAAGTGGATGTGGTTTCAGTGAGCAGAGCTAATCCAAGCAAGAAGAGAACAATGTTTATTCAAATGCAATGAGCGCATGACTGTGCAAGTTCACAGGACAAATTTCCCAACATCTTGAGAGCAGTACTGAGAAAAAGCACCACCGCTTTGGTGTGACCCCAGGGAGAGATTTTCCTCCTGCCACAGCATTAAAAAGTACTGATTCAAACATTTGCACTGCTGGCCTGCAGGGAAGTGTGAAACTAATGCTGGCAGGTCTCCTCCCCAAGATCCTCATGTTCCCTGTGAGGCTGCCTGAAGTGCCTGAAGGGCCTGCAGGAGTACGACTGAGAAGTGCTGTGCACACTGGGGCTGGTCCTCTCCTGCCATACACTGTCCACTTTTCCTGCCTCCCTACCCTCCTGGTCCTACAGCCCATAGACACATGCAAGATGGGTAGTGATATTTTTCACTAGTCCTTGACCTCTGGGAGCAAGGAATTAGCCACAAATTGGTTAGTGTCTTGAGAGCAATTGTTTAAAAATAGAAAGCCCATACTCAACACTGCCTTATCTTGCTTCCACTCTTGCTTTTACTGTTTAAAGCAGAAACAACTTTACAGAGGGGAAGGATGCTACACTTTCTAGGAAATCACAGCCTGCTCATTTAGCTACTGGTCTCTTTGGGCCAAATCCAGTTTCTCATCCTTTTGACCAATGCACTTTTACTACAGATTGGAGGCTGAGGAAGAGATTAAGACAAAAATGAAGGAAAGGGATTATGATATCAGATCTATGTGGCAGGATTAGTCATGAAGAGATAAAACACCCGTGCCCATTTTGCTGAGGGGTTATTTTCTGAGCAGCAGCTGAGCCTTCACCTCTTGCTCTACTGATTCATGCATGGTGCAGCCCTTCAGAGTGATCCCAGAGTCAGCCCTTTGTGAAAGGTTGTGCCTTTTATTTTTCCCCATCAGCAAAGCATAAAGGGCAAGGCTTGCATATTTTTTTTTCTTTCCCACTGGTTTCCTGCCCTCCCAGCACTGCATTCTGTGCTGTTGCTGGCAGGACACCACGTTATTGCTACAGCAGACCAAATGCAAACTCGCCAGCATTGTTGTTTATCACTTCATCATATTGAGTGTGTTCAGCATTTGTGAAGGGCCCTGAGAAATCATGTTTACATTAATTAGTCTCCACCAATTTGGAAAATACTTGGAGCAGACTTTACTTGTTGGTGTGAAAGAATGATACCATTCCCATCTACTCTTTACTCTGGTGAAGTGTCAGTCTCTCCCTGGGTCAATGACAAGACTTTCTCCTGGCACAATGCAGCGTCCGAGAGATGAGGGTGGTGTGGAGGTGGGAGGGGCATGGAGGGGGAAGAGGGCGGGAATGGAGATGGAGGGTGGGAATAAGTTAGGACAGTGTGCTGAGAACTAGAGAACAGCAGGAGTTCTTTCAGTGAGCAGCTTCTTATTCCGGGATACAAAGTGCTGATAAATAAACCCCCAACAGCAGCAATGGTTGCAGAGGGAAAACAGCTTCCCACCTCCCACACTCACTGATGACTAGGACAGCATCTAGTTACGATATTCAGCTTGGCTTTTCCTCATCTAACACTGCACAGCCCTGTTTATGTACAAACTGTCCTGTGTTGTTGCTTTCTCTTTAGAGCAAAAGAGGTTTCGGGCAGCTGAGGGAAATGACAGAAGTAATACTGTGAAAGTTGCACAATTTACATCGTTGTTTGTCCCTTTACTCGAGATCCCTGTGAAAACAATGCCTGCTGATGATCATGAGAGGAAGAAAACAAGTCTTGCTTTCCTTTTCTGCAAGCACACAGGGAAGCTGGTGCTTGTTTAGTAACATGCTGCAAAACAACCCTCTGCAATTACAGAAGGTACTGGCCACAGACAGTGTGCTGCTCAGGGTACTGGGGCAGCAGGGCCATCATCATTCAAATCCCAATAATTGTTTCCAGTGCTGACTTTTCAGGCACAAAACACATCGCAAGGGCTGGAATCCAAAATACAAAGGACTCCCCTTGTTTTCTTCATTAAAGCCCTCTCAGTGTAGCACCCTGGCACTGGGCAGTAGGTGCTGAACCTGCTGTGTAAGCTGCAGGATTACCATGTGTTTGGAAGCTGTTTGTAAATGTGAATTTGGAGGTCAATCCCCCAGTAACTACAGTGACACCCTTTGAAGTTCTGCAGCATTAACTGTAAATCTGCCACTCTGCCCACTGTGAAGGTCTGTCTAGCTTTCTGTTGAACTGCACGAGTCTGGACACAGGTCTCGTGCCCACTCAAGGCTTACCAAATGGAGAGAGGAGGCATCCATGGCTCACCCCTTGTTGGGGAAAGCAGCCAGGGAGGAAAGCAAAGTTGTTTTCAAGGAGCTTCAGTCAGGCAAAAATATTGTATGCTTGAGTATGCTCATACAGACCTTGAATTTACCAAATATATTCAGAAAAAATACGGATGTGAATTGTAACCTGACACTCAGCTTAGCCAGTGTTCTCTAAAAAATCACTGTAGGTGATCAACCAACTTCTCAGGGCCTTACCAGTATGAGTTTTTCACCTTCACAAGATGGGTTTTGCAAGGAATTGTCATTAGCTCTACTGTGATGTTCTCTAGAGTACAGGTGCACAAGCTGAATTTATGGACACAAAGACACACATATTTACAGATGTATATTATTGAAAGATCACCTGCAGGTATGTGTGTATTTTGCAAAAAGGCACAAGTATGCATGCAGTGATTTCTTTAAAACCGTGTGTGTAAACCTCTTTTAAAAATATACTGTTACATACAAATTGCACTAGCATTATGGGTGACTCTGTTCTCAGAGTGGAATGCAAGAATAAATGCATGGTACTTCTTGTTGAGATCCACAGATTGTCCTGCAGACCAAGTGCAAGTAGAATTGCAGAACTATTGTCTAGAATTATAGAACCAACACAGAATAGTTTGGGTTGGAAGACACCATAAACATCATGTAGTTCCAATCTTCCTGCCATGGGCAGACCTTTCACTAGACCAGGTTCTTCAGAGCCTGGCCTTAAACACTTCCAGGGACAGGGCATCAACTGTTTCTCTGGGCAGCCTGTTCTAGTGCTTCACTGCCCTCTGAGTAAAAAAGTAATAGCTAATCTAAACCTGATCTCTTTTAGTTTAAAACCGTTGCCCCTTGCCTTGTCACTATCTGGCCTTATAAAAAGTCCCTCTTCTTGCTTTTTATAAGCCCCCTTTAGGTACTGAAGGCCATAGTTAGATCTCCTTGAAGCCTTCTCTTTCTTCAGACTGAACAGCCCTGTTCCCCTCAGCCTGTCTTAGTAGGAGAGATGCTCCATCCCTCTGATCATCTTTGTGGTGTCCTTTGGATCCACCCCAACAAGTCCAAGTCCTTCTTGTGTTGTGATGGGTGCAGCACTGCAGGTGGGGGTCTCAGCAGAGCAGAGCAGAGGGGTAGAATCCCCTCCCTGCCCTGCTGCCCACGCTGCTTTGGATGCAGCCCAGGACATGTTTGGCTCTCTGGGCTGCAACCTCACAGCCGAGGTCACATCCAGCTCTTCATCCATGATAAACCCCAAATCCTGCTCTGCAGGGCTGCTATCAGTGAGTTGTTCTCCCAGTCTGTGTTCATGTCTAAGATTGGCTTCACCCAGGTGCAGCACCTTGTACCTGGACTAGTTGAACTTTGTGAGGTTCTCATGGGACTACTCATTTTTTTCCAGGTTGCTACAGGACTAGAAAATATAGAAAATATAGAAAATGTTTTTATTTCTGCAAATTGTGATTCCTAGGAAATTCTTGTATTGAAAGTGAGTAGTCTACTCATATTGGAAATGGATTGAAGGGATTTATGACTTCTGCTCAAAAAAAATGACAGGAGCACCGTTTGACATTTGGAAACTAGGACCAGAATAAATGTATCTCCTTTAGTCTCAGGTAATTAGGCTGAAATACAAGAACATGGCCAAACACTCTCTCAAATAAGGTTTTACATAATAAGATTGTTTTTCTGGCTTTACAGTTTATTTACCACAGGTAGAAATTAATTGCACCTTGTTTCACCCTGAGCAGCCTCATGAAAAAGCATTACAGGACGGACAGTTATGTTGATCTTACTGCCTTGTTAGAGGACACGCTGGGTCAAAGTAACCTTTACTGACAAAACACATTTTAAAGCCCTTGGCAGTGACCAATCTCCTTCAGTCCACTGACCTAGGATTGTATTTAAAAAAAGTGAACACCATGTCCCATAAACAAGAGCACATGTGAAAGGCATGCCTTCATTTGCAGTCACTGCGTCCAGAGCTAAATGTGTAAATCATTTTCATGCACAAAGGAAGGCTGCAAACAGGGATTTGTCTGTAGAAACACTTAAGTGGCACATAGGACTGTGGCTACTTTGGTTAGAAGTTCTCTGTATATCATAATTTCTGGGAATCAAACCTTAAATGCTTGATTTAAGCTTTTTAGGTTGTGAGAACAACAGAATGACCCAAACACTTTTCAGGGTCTGTGCTCATCTTTGACAAACACATCCAGTTCTTGACCTTCCTCCATGTTTTTAAAGAGACTGCAGAGTTGTGAGATGTGGTTCATCTCCTCTGTCTTCAGCATTTTTGCCCTTTACCCTCCAGAAAGGTGTTGTACAGTGTACACCCACAGTCATGGCATTGCCCTCCAGCAGCGACCACTTCTGTCAGGGCTCACAGGCTCAAATACATCACAAAAAGAGCAGCATAACCCTATGTTATGTGTGCCTCCTCCTCAGAAAGAAGCTCTCTATTGACACTGCTAGTGTGTGTGTTGACTTTACCTTGCCTCTTGTGTTTGCTGGCATTTGGGAATCTGCTGCAGGGGTCAGAGAGCAAAAAAGCTGCTGTCGTTGGAGGCATGAACTCACCCACAGTGACGGACACAGAGCCCTGTGCTGGGAACACAGTGTCAGAGCCAGGTGGTTATTTTTCCCTATTCCCCACATCCCATGAGTTTCCAGTGGCAATCAAAGTGTTTATTCTTCAGACCCTCCAATCTCACTATTCAGGAAATTCATATTGACATGAAATTATAAGATGGGGGAATGTAGGTTCAAGGCTGTTGCTAAGTGGCCAGTTTAAGCAGCCTGCAGCTCCTGGCAGTGATGGTTTTTAATCCCCCAAGTTATTATGAACAGCAGTAAGCACACTGGTTTCACAACAGAAAGACAGAAGGAGCTTCAGGCACCTCTGTCAAATGTGCTTGAAACCAAACAAGTGGATTGTTCCAAATATGCAGTTAAAAAGTCTCCTGTGAAAAGACTGCAACAATTTCTGATTCTCTGCTTGTTAAATTATCCAGCTTTCTGCAGCAGGTTTAACTCCCTTTGACAGCTAGATCCTTCCTTGCCCAAACTTTGTCTTTATGCAGAAAATGGTAGTCTCCACATTTAGAGCATCAGCTGGTTGCAGAGCAAGACTTCTTACAGCTCCTCCTATTTTTCTCTCAATTTTCTGACAGGCTTTGCAAATAAACAGCACATTTCAAAAACACTAAGATGGGCAAATAACAAATAACACTGATCTTGACACAGGGCAAAACCTCTGCAGATGCACACACAAAAGCTTTGCTTTCCCACTTTGCATCTGTTTCTGGAAATAAACCTGCCTGTTTTTATAATTGTTTACTGTTTTTAAGTTATTATGATACCTGAGGAGGGGTTGTATAATCATCTGCTTCTGCCTAAATAACTAAAAAGGATATTTTGTATTTTCTTAAGAAGGTACCATGGCTGTCAACAAATTCATACAGATCAGGTGCCTCAGCTCTCAGAAGTGTATATTTGAACATCGGGTCCTTCCACTGTTTGTTTCTGTGGGTGTAGCATAATGGTGTTTGCAATTGAAAGGTTAGAGCTGACCATCTCTGTATCTGTAAAACTGAATCTGACTCAGAGATGTGCTTCATGGCTGCGTCTGAGCTCAGACTGCAGACAGTGTTCACAACTTACCCTATCAGTGAGCCTCATTCAGCTGTGGTCTCTCCAAAGGCAAAACTAGTGTAAGCAGACACCAGTCCCTGACTTCTGTTTCTGCCACTAAACACCTTGTGAACACTGTGCTGCAGGATTGGATTAGTCTTCACTGGACCCATAAGAATTCAAAATAAAGAAAATAGCTCAGCAGTGGTAAAAATAAAAGGAATCAATTTTCATCATCAATTCTGATGCATTATTTCTATGAAAACAGAGTTGCACCCTGAATTAACTGAAGGCCATATAGTGTGATAATTTTAAGTAAAGAATGAATAAAAAATTCAGGTAAGATGGAAGAAACTAAGGTGTGTGTTCTGTGGTACAGAGAAGGAAAAGATGATCGTAGAAGGCCTAAACAGTATTGCTTTGAATATTGTGGCCTCTTTCTGCATGCTGCATTGCAGCTGTCACCTTTAATAACTCTATTGCTGTCAAAAAGCATTTTGTGTAAAATAGTGGTCCAAAGAGTGCCTGATGATGGTTTGCACAAAGGGACTTGCAAACAGGGTGCCAGCTCCTTCTCCCTGTTTCCACCCCTGTAACTAAAAACACTCTCCACAGTTTCCTAAAAATATTTTTCCACCGAAGAAATTGCAGTTGCTCTTTAATCAACAATTACATGCATGGCCATGAAATGGAACATAGGCCATAAAGACCAGGGGACATCAGTTAGTTAAGGGCAGAGTGCCTGGTTTGTGTGTCCTGCACTCACTTGGGACTGTGCCAGGTTGCTCAGCCACAGTCTCTGCTCAGGTTGTGGGAGCTTCTCCTCTACAGAGGGAAGGACTTAGAACTGCACAACAGCGTTGTAAGCAGCTTTGAGAGATCCAACCATAATTTTACAACAGATGCTTGTAAAATTACTTTTGTTGTGATGTTCAGCAGCACCTTTTGGATGACATTCTCCAGAGTGTCAGGGGACAATCAAATTTGAACAGGTTTCTCCATACACTTGGCCTTGTGCCCCATCTGGGAAGAGGGGAGAGTGTTGCCTCTCCTGGTAGTTGTCAGGCCCCCAGTCAGGAGCTCTGATTACCAGAATCATTACTTCACAAGCTCTTGGGGTTGAAGTATGGCAAAACTGGAAGAAAAATGTGATTTTTTCACCAACTTTGTAAATAATAGAAAAAAATACACTGTCTCTGTGATGCTTTCTAGGGTTTAATTCTAGCAGGAATTGCTAGAATTCCTTGCTCCCCAGCTGGAGAGAGCAGAGTGGGCTTGGTGGCAGGGGCTGTCAGGGAGCTGCAGAGGTCGGTGTGCTGAGGGTTGGCACATGCCACAGCACCTGGTGAACTGCAAGGCCGGACTTCCATCAGCATTCCATCCACTCCTCTCAGGTATGACATGCCTATGAGTTCAAGCATATCAAGGAAAAGAAAAACCTTGGTCAGCATAAGGTAGGGAACTTCCTCTGAAGCCAGTAAAGCCAATGGGCACTTTTAAAAATGCACTGAGGATTTTGATGAATCAGGTTCCTCACTGTGTCTAATGACCTGAATGCATAGCACCATCGCCTGCACGGCCACCAGGTTTCTGCTCTCCTTTAGCCCTGTTGAGAAGGAAGCAATGCCTGCATAGACTGGCATGACCATGAACAGGTCAAGAGAGTGTGCTTTCCACACCATCCTGATGTCTGCTCGGCAGAGTTCGGGAATGCCTGAGCAAACGCAGCAGGGAGGAAGAGGCAGGGAGGAAAAAACGGGAAGCCCTTTTTTTTTTTTTTTTATTATTTATTTTGGGTTTTGCTGGTAAGGGCGCCTGTCTCCATCCACCTGTTGTGCCTTGGGTGCGCGCAGGCTGCCGCGGGGTGCGGCGGGGATGCGCTGCACTGCGGGGGAGCTGCCGCCAGCTGCCAGCCCCGACTCTGCCCAGCAACCCGGCCACGCTCCATCTGCCGCTCCCGTAATGAGGCGAGCCGGCCTCTGGCACAAGCCAGCCCTCGCTCCCCTATTCACCCGCATCCCCCTTTCAGCGTCCTATTGTTCTTCCCTAATGGCCTTACAATAGCCCTGCCTGTTGCCTTTACAGCCGCAGTGAGGCCAACCGGGGAAAGTCTTAATCTCTGCTTCAAATTAAAGGGACTCCTCTGAATTAATAATGTTGCCAGGAATGCGCTGCCTGATACGAGGGGATGTATAGCACTCTTCAGCCCTCAGCAGCTGTGATTAGCTGGGGCTTGAAGTGTCCTGTCACAATATTTCATCCTGCTCCCCCACCGCCCTCCCCGTCGGCAGGGTTGCCACATGGCCCGTCTTGTGCTGCCTTTTCAAGCCCCGTGCCAATCATGCAGCAAAGATGCCCCAGATAGGGTGACAGATGGAGCCGGGGTAGTTCGAGGCTAGACTGGAGCCTGGGGCACTCACTCAGGGCTCAATTCGCCACAGATTTACCATACGGAGGAGCAAGGCAGGAGAAGGACCTCCCAGCTGGGCTCCCTGCACGGCGCAGAGGAGCCCACCTGTATCCCAGCCCCGTGCACTGGCTGATCCTGAGAGAATCTGTCCTGTGGCCTGATGAGAAACCCCTGACAGTGAGCCTCAGTGGTGCTGCAAATGAAGAAGCAGCCTGTCCTGTGAGGCTGAGGTTTTCCTCTGTTGTGAGGGGTAGGCTTGCAGATTTGGAAGGAAAAACATACCCCTGTTGCAGGGTCATCAGCATCCCCAGGCCTAAGCAATCATAAGATTCTTCTAGCCATGAACATAAAGGCAGTTCCAGCCTGACAACCTCCTCCCAGCCAGAGAATTTTTATTCCACTAACAGAAGAGAGAGCTACAAATGAAAGAAGATAACAACTCTGTTTTTTGTTTGATAACATTCCAGCATAAAGACAGAAATACAACTGCCAAATTTACTTAAAATAGGTTAATCAACGCATGCTGTTGAGAGGCAGCACACCTGAAAATGGAAAATCTTATAAATTGGGCAATTCCAAAGCCCGTGTTAGAGAATTCCTGGAAAAGAAAAACCCCTCACTGATGTCCATGGCACTGCAGCTAGCACTAGTTCTGCACAAGGTCTAATTCTGCCCCTGGTGCAAGACTGAGCTCTTCTATAGTTTGCCAGTCCCTGCTGAGGACACTACCACCAGGGCCCTGCTACCCTGTCTGCAACAAATGTCCCCTTGCTGATCACCTGCATGGTAAATTTTCCTCCCCAAGCAGACTAGGAGAGAAATCCCTCTGGCTGCTCCATTCTTTGTGTTTGCCCAGCCGCCCAGTGTTGGAGGGCACAAATCACACATGGACCAACAAGATGTCTCCTGCCTTTGCTGGATACCTGGACTGCTTTGACAAAGGCTGCTGTTGCTGCTGCGAGATTTTGCTATGCTAATCACCTAGTGGTAACGTCTCCTGATAATTCTGCATGCTATTCCTGCTCTGTAAATCTCACAGAACTTTGCACTAAAAATACAGGCTTAATGGACCAGTTGGCATTTAAGGAAAGTGAGTCATGGGCCAGCAGAATCAGCAATGAATGAAAGGCTGGATCTTGCAGGCCACTCTTCAGGCTCATGCTTGCTAAACCCTTATAAGCATTAAAGTTTCATGCATTGTCTTTCTACTTGATGTCTACTGTTCTTATTTTGAGACATCTATTTTTGACTGCATGTTGCTTCCTGCCCTTATTAACTCTACATGGGGGTAAGTCAGGATGGCATTTATATTTGCCTGAGTGGTATCAAAACACGTCTCTTTGTGATTTGTCTGAGTACCTTAGGAAAACTCTGACTGCATCCCAATGATTAATGCTGACATTCCCCACTTAAAGCACATTAGCATTTGTTGAATATCCCTGTTCATCAGGGCAAGCCTATTAGGATCCCCGAGGTGTCTGTCTATCTGTAGGTCTCTGCAGTGTGGCGTCTCCTTTGTTGGTTAAGCCTATTGCTTTCTACAGTTTTGCTAATCTTGGAAGAAGTGTCAGGATGCTGTGTCAGATCACTGTGGCCTCCATCCAGCATGCAAATGCATGGATATGTTTTTGCCCTCTGGCCAGGAGTGCTGTATCAAACAGCCTTTGACGCCCACAGTGCACTCAGCAGGTGCTAAGCACGGGTCAGGTGTACCATATGCCATATGGTCTGCTTAGCACAGGGTATCTTTTAAGCCCTTTAAATTACAGGCCAGGTAAGATAAAACAAGTAAAAACACGTGTACAGAGCAGGCTGGAGAATATGCACCAGTAAAACAGAAGTTATTCCTTATCATGTGAAATGACTGAGAGTGTTGAAGTAAACCCAGAATTGTCCACTTGACTCCAAAAAGGTTATGGTGATGAAAGGTTTGGGAGTGAGGCTTGTTTGTTCCTCTGCTTAGAGAGGAAACTATGCAAGACATCTCTGCAAAAGCAACAGATGACACAGGTCCTTTTAAATGCTTAGCTTTTGGGAGCCACTGCGTGCAGAAATCAATCAAATTCCCATTTAATGGTTAGCCAGAAGTCTGGTGACAGGAATACATGCATACTTTAAAGCAATCTACATGGGAAAAGGAAATGAAACAGTTTTAAGGGTTTGAGGTTTTCATACACCCTCTCCGTAACACATACGTTTGCAAAATGAATTTTCCTTAAGAAACTCTGTGTTCTGTCAGGAGTACAGAGATATGATTTTTGTAGAGTTACATGCACCATGGTACATGGGAAGAGGCAAGCACATTTACAGGACTAATTGGGATTTGTAACTACTATAGCTGCAAGCTCACTTGTGGCAACTGCACTGGAAAATGACCGCAGTGTGCAATATATAATTTGTGTGCATATTTGCTGCGGTTGCAGGTAGAAATTTGGCATGCAACTGGGCTTATGTTTGTGCAGACACAATTATGCCTTGCCTTTTTCTGGTACTAAATCACCACCTTTTTCTTCATCTTGATCTGAAGTGACTGTCCCTTGCACATGTTAAGGTAGTGAGCTCACCAGTCCGGCCGCATACACTCTATCCCACTTTGTACACATACATCCCTGCTTTACTTAGCAATGTAGGCCTTCCTCACCACCCGGGGAAAAAGGTAAAATCGTGATGTATAGGTCTTTTCTGCCCCTCCAGATTGTTTACGCTGCTCTCTCTCCAGGACAAAACTCTCAAATGGCTGGTGTGTAAAAGAGGAGAATGGGCGAACCACGTGCCGGGCTACTGGAGGCCTGTCCTTTTCAAACCCTGTAATTTCGCAGGGGATTGTTTCAGCAGCGAAGGTATAATGCAGCTATCCGGGGAGTCCTGCCCTTTGAAGCTGGGTGTTTTGTTCTGAAATCAGCCAAAGTTCAAGCTCATACGTGTGCGGAGCAGCGGTGGGGGGAAGGCAGGGGTGTTTTTTCTGACAATGCCGCATTTCAGAGCACGTGCTGCCAACTGTTGCCAAAGGCACATATATGTGGATATTACTGCTCCTCGGCCCCGGCGCTGCTTTCCTCATTGTTCAGTGCAGGCAGGCGGCAGGCCCCAGCTGACAGCTGTGCGTTGCGTGTATCGCTAACAGCTGCCTTTTCCTGGGGGGAAATTAAAAGATTAGGGGGATGTGGGCACGTGCTGGCTTCTGGAGATGGAGACAATGCTTGATTTAGGGTGGAACTTGTCTGCAGCGGCCGACAAAGGAGGGAGGCTGGAGGGAGGCGAAGGGTCAGAGGGGCTCTTGCTTTGCAGGAGACAAAAGGAGGGAGGAAGGAGAGGAGGAGGAGGAGAAGTGAAAAGCGGCTGCGGCAGGGCTCTGAAAAGGCTGCCTTGGTCCAGCAACAGCTGCTCCCACACAAGAAATTTGAGACGGTCCTTTCACAAACACAACGGCTGGCAGAAGAATAGGGAGGCCACACTTCACCAAAAATGAATCGTTTGCAATTGAAAAGGGGGACTGAGAGCTCCTAGTGTTTTTAAAGGTCTGCACCTAGACGACTAAGAAATGATTAGTCAAAGTACATCACAGAACAGCAGAAAAGTGTGCCGCAGACCAGAGGGGGAAGTAAATCCCTGCCCTGCTATTAAAAGTTTATGCAAGAGCTATGTTCCACAATAAGCATTACAGAGGAAAGCAACCACATACGTATATGACTATGTATGTATCCACGGTGGCATTTTGCCAGGCTGCTGGCCTTGAGCTGGAATCTAGTTTGTTGGTTCGGTTGGAACAGTTTGTTTGAAATTACTATGACCTGCACCTGCTTGGGAAACGACAGGACCACTCACATCAGAAGACAGCAGAGCTGCAGTGAGCACAGTAGTGATTTGCCTCCCGGTCCAATCACTGCCCCAGATACTACTCGTGAACATTCCTGCCAGGAGGGGCTACTCAAAGACTTTATGAATACTTCTGTGTTGGAAAAAACCAAAACAAACGCTTGCACAGGGAGTAGAAATGAGCTCCTACAAGAAAGGCCTCTTAGGGCATCATCCCTATTTCTTCCTAAGGTCAGGGTATGGACTCTCTGTGCTAGATATTAGTTTTAATAAATGACAAATAAATATTAGTGTAGTCCTTTTTGAGAGGGTTCCAGCTAGTCAGTAAAATTGGCAGGTACTCACGCAGCAAGGTTTACCATTACCCTCCTTCCCCATGCTGCTTTTGGGCAGTGTGGTGCTTGAATAACACTTAAAAATCTGTCCCCAAAAATTCAGTAAACACATTCTCACAGATTTCAAAAGTCAGCCTCTGCAGTGGCACTAAAGCTTTCTGCAACAGAGTCAGCAGCATTTGCACAATTCAGTGGCAAGTTGTTATGTGGTTGACTTTGTGATGGATCATGTTATGGTCAAAGAAGGAAGCAACTGAAGGAGATTATGCTCTGTATTAGAGATGGTAATTTGAAGAATATGGGCCAGGCAGCAAAAGAACAAAAATGGTAGGGAATTTTTGAGTGCTTTATATTTTAAAGATGACTTTGCAATTGACCAGGGCAAAAGGAAAAAAGACAGCTGGCTGATGATGGCCCTTTAATCATTGACACACCTCCAGGTAGCTGAGGTAATTTACTTGAAATCTGTGACACTGAATACAAAAGAGTGATATGTC
The DNA here is from genome assembly GCA_013399225.1 of Rhipidura dahli. Lineage (NCBI taxonomy): Eukaryota > Metazoa > Chordata > Aves > Passeriformes > Rhipiduridae > Rhipidura > Rhipidura dahli. The sequence goes on along the minus strand of VXAC01000238.1, from coordinate 97,426 downwards.
AGTTTGTGGTGCATTGTTCATGGGCTGGTTGCTGACAGAGGCAGCTCCTTGGCTCTGTTTTATTCCATGCACAGAGAAAGGTGTGGCTCATTGGACAGCCCACTCTTCCCCAAAACTGATTTTCTGTCTTTTTTTGGCGGGGGAGGAGAACACTGGGAAAGATGTGGACTGGTTTGAACTGATTAGATCACACTGATATAAAAGTTATTAACTTTTAACAGCAGATGTTGGATTGTCATCAGTGTGATAGTGTGACACCTTCAGGGCAGACATTTTTGTAGTCACTGTGTAGAACAGGATTACAGTCCAGCCTGGAATGTGTAGAAAGTACTGGCAAAAGTGTAAGAATTCCCTATATCACATTGATAAATCCTACATATCAGGATAAAAAATTACTTTTGTTTCATGGGACTACCTTTTTTGTTATTAAATAGAAGCAATTGTTTTATTAGCAGCATGTATTCAAGTGCTCCAGTTGCACTTTAGAGTTTTCCCAGTTTTCTGTAAAAAGGTTCAATATAGCTCAACCCAATAAAAACATATTGGGTATATTTCTTTTTACTTGGATTATGTCTTTTTTTTTTTTTTTTCTGAGTAATTTTCAACTTGTCCAAAGTTTATAAAGCGGGATTGGTGCTAAAATATCAGAGAAACCATATTCTACCTAATCATTATACTCTTCTCTCCACAAAAGAAGGACAGAAGTTTGGATGATAAAACAACATGGGACCATGTCTAAAAAACCAGAATATAAAATACAGCAAAAATGTGCTAAGGATAAAAAAGTAATGCACAGAGGAACACTTTTAATGTAAGGATATACATTTTGATCTTGTTTGAGCTAGAAATGCAAGAACATCCTTTGATAATTATATAGCACAGGTTACTTTTTAGCCAAAAAATTACAGCCGGTAAGACAGCAGCGATGGCAGTGGAAACAATCCAATGTGAAACAGGTGTAAGATGATAGTCTGGACCTTAGTCACTGTGTAGTCAAACTTGAATCACTCTTGGGCATGCAGCACAGGTGTCAAGATAATCCTTGGCAGTTTGCCAGAAGCACAGCTATGTCAGATTCTTGTCATAGGGGACATAATCTATTGTTTCCAACAAACAAAGAAAATAGTTCAAGAATTAAGAGGTTAATCTTCATGATGTTAACCTGGGAAAATACGAGCTGTCCTAGTGTCCTGTCTAGCTAGCAAGGGCTTGGACTGTGCTCTGCCATCCTTGCTGCTTGCACAGTGTTGGTATCCTATCCTGCTTGAAGTACACACAGGCAACTTCTCAAGAGTTAAAGCAGGGGCCAGTCTTCTGCAAAGCATTGGCAAGAGAAAAAGACCCGCATAAATAATGCAAGCTGCAGAAAGGACAGGGATTTAGGATATGGTGCCTTGTGAAAGTGGTCTGATGTAGTGGTAGATGTAAAAAATGCAGTTGGCCTAATGGCCTGTTCTTGTCTAGCAAGGGACTCCTGTCTGGCACCTTGCATNAAAAGGAAACCCCCAAAAAACCCAACCCCAAAGCCAACCTAAGTACAGAATCCACTGAGAAAAATATGGAGGAAAAAAAACATTTCTGGCATTCTTGAGGACTCTCTTTTGCCATTTAGAGGGATAAAAGGTGGTAATACGCCTGTTTCTAAACAAGTGAAAGTGGTAATGCCAGGTCATAAGGCAGCATCTTTTAGTTGCTTGCTTACTGGATTTTATGACATAGTTCATAATGCACAACTTGAAACTGTTCACATTGTATGGTGTGAAGGGGCAGGTAATGCAAGCCCCAAGTTGAAATCTTTGGAACAATTAGTGTTTGAAAAAGAATGAGGGGTCTCACTGTGCTTACTGCTCTCTCCACACAACAGATCGAGTTAAACCCTTAGTACCAGCAGTCCGTGTTCAGCTGGAGAAGAAGGTGACTTCATAAATGCTTTACAATGACTATTAGGTGTTCTTTTTGGAAGAACTGTGTCAAGATATGAGTGTTCAAGATGGGGACTGGAGCTGATGTACATACTGTACACACCTAGGTTTTGTGTCTTGTCTCCAGAAGTGTTTTCAGCTACTTAACTCTCTTTGAAGTGTGAGTCTCAAGTCCCCAGATCACTTCTTTGCTTTGTTCCCAGGGCTAACCATTAGTCTATGATGATCTGCAACAAAACCTCTGTTCTGATGTGTTCAAACATACTGTATGTCTGTACTTTTACTTTCCCCCTTCTAATGACACTCACACACCACACACATCAGCTTCGGGTTTAAGAAGCCTGAGGTAAAAACTGCAATCACCATTCAGTATTTCCTCCATATGTTACTACGTGAAAAATGTAGAGAAGGCTTTGTCTAATGTGAAGTTAATTTTCCTGTGGACTAGGTTAACTCATTAGTAGATGACATTACTGCATTACTGCCTCAGAAGCAGTCCTGGTAATTAAGAGCAGACAGTTCTTTACAATGCGCTGCAGGGACAGCAGCAATTCATCAGAGACATTTGCAAATTGTGGCACTGTGTGCTCTTTGCACAAAAGGCACAGCTGTCTGCAGATAACATCAGTTCAGCAGCGATAGGGTCCCATTTGTTTTTCTCTCTGTCTCTTGCTGTCTCATTTGGGGAGCAGGTGAATATCAGATGGCTCAATCTGCTCAATCTCCAGGCTGGTCTTCGGGGAGGCACAGCCCACTGATCTGAGGAGCAATGCACTTGTTTGTCTTGCTGATTTGGGCAAGCATTGCCCAAAGGCAATTCACCTACATTTTAGCTACAGGTTCTGGAGAGCCGTGAAAAACAGTTGCACACCCATGTACAGACCTTTCAGGGGTCTCAGTGTTCCACATTACTCATACTTGAAAGTGTTTGCAGCCCTGGATTGAGCATTTGTCAGGGCTAGGGCCATAAACGCTATAACCCTCAGTGGTGGCTGCCAGGGCAGTGAGAATTACGTATTGTGTGGTGTTCCCTGGCTTTTTTTCTCTTAATAGATGTCACGTAATGTGACAGAGTGCATCATTACATGGACCTTGCCTGGTACTGTGTGGGTAGTTAAAATGGCCACATCTGCGAAGCTCCTTGCATGCTACCTTTGTACTTTTCAGCTGAGGATGACACGAAAAGCCAGAAAGGAGCAAAGCAAGTTGCAACGTGTGTGTTTTTGGCAGCAAAAATTTTTCTGTTTTCCAGCTGGATTTGTGCATGTTTGGGATAGCATGTTGCACAGCAGTGGTTGTCCTCAGGACAAAAGAGCAGTGAATGTTCAAAACAAACTGTGCCGAACAGAAAATACCAGCCTTAACAGCAAATCTAGCCTGATGCTACATTTCCCAGCACAGACAAAAGGAAAGAGTGCAGATTCCTTCCCATTCTTCTATTCTTCTGTGGGAAGGTGAGTAGGACCAGGTGAGCACATGCCACTCATGCTGAGTCTACTGGATGTTGAGAACATACACGTTATCTGACATCAGGTGTTACTGTGCATTTTCACACCGGTGGATTCTTTCTTTAAATGTCCAAAAGCCAGATTTTGTTCTGTGACCAAAGCAAACTAGCCTGGATGGCAGGATGCTGCTCACCAGGATTTGGTATCCCAGGGCAGCAGAAGGCACAGATGGAGGGCCTGCCCGGGACAGACCCGGTTCCGTGCCTGCCTGCCACTGCAGGCACATTTACTCAAGTGCTTCTGATTGGGCAGTGCCATATCCTGTGCTTTGAACACCCACTGTCAGTAATACTTTTCTAGTGACTCTGGAGAAGCTCTGATGACTCAGTTTCAGCGGAAACTATCTAACTAACTGTTGTAACTATGATAAGCATCTTTATGCGAGTAGTATCTGCTTGAACTTGCTACAGGTACAACTACCCACCTCTGCTCAATCATGGATAAGGAAAAAAAATCCCTCAGAGAGAAGACCCAGTACTCATCCCATAAAAACCAGATGCCAGGATGCCAGTTATAAAGTATGCACAGCTACTGTGTGTGGAAGTGATAAATCATCTTGGGCGAGGCATGCATTGAGCTTTCCATGAAAGAAACCCACAGTTACTATCTGACTATGGGGAAAAAACCCAAAAACCCTGTATTCAATGCTAAGGTCTAAAGAACTGAATTTTCTGCTTCTGGATCATATAACACCAGTTCATATGTTTTATGACACTGTGAAAATAAGACCTGACTTCCTGTAGCTGCTGCACAGCAGCATTGTGTCCTCAGCTTACTGGATTACAGCAGGGTAATGTGGTGGCTCTGTGACCTGATTTGAAAAACTTGTCTTCGGTGACAGAATTCTAATTGTGACCCAGATAACAAGATTTCCCTCAGGTGTATCTACCAGAATCTTCAGGAAAATTTGTGTCTTTGTTAAAAATTTGTGGTGACTTTTACATATCTGAAGTACTGTATGTAAGACACACCAGTGTGCTGCACTGCTAAGTTTTTGAATAAAGAAGGAAGAAAAGAGCAGGTGAGAAAAAAGTGGTTTACAGTGGTGATAAGGAAAAAAAGTCTGTAATCCCCAGCTTTCAAATGTGGACCAAATGTACTGGGAAACAGCAAACAACTTGTTTTCATCACTCCCTCATGCTGGAGAAAGGGAGATGGTGTGCCTGACATTCTCTGCATCCTCTAAAAGGCATTGGGATGCTTACTCTTGTGAGTCTGAAGAAGGTGAGGCCTCGGGTGAACTGTGTGTGCTGTGTCTGACAACTGGGTTGGCTCCACATATGGCTGCTGGAAAATCCTGACTCTATCCTGAGTTAAATATGACTCCTTGGATGAGCCTGAGCACTTGGCATGGGCTCAAAGGACTTTGTGTGGGAAGAGAAAACCCCTACCTGGGTGCTGCCAGGCTAGGGGCTTGCCCAGGATTTTCTGACTTTGTTTTCTATGAGTGCATAACGTAATAAATACAGGCACATGTGCATATCCTGATGTCTCCCTCAATCCCTGCCTCAGGTCACTTTCAACACTTTCTGAAAGGAAATATAGACAATGTGTTTGTAAGCATAAAAATTGAGGGTTTTCTTTCTGAAACCTTGCTCTTATCTCTCCAGAANAAAAAAAAAAAAAAAATACAGAACTCTCTCAACCTATGCAATGCTTGGAATAAAATCTCTCTCCTTGCTGTTGTTGTCAGGAGCAAAAACTTTTGTGTCCATTGTCCCAAACTTGCTGCGATTTTTTTTGCTTCTTCTCATATTTTTTTCCTGCAGAATCTTAAGCACAGCTCTGAGAAACTGTACCCTACTGCCTGAATTGTGGTGTGACTGAAGGAGAGGAAAAGTGAAGGTGAGGAATGCGCAGAAAAAAAGACACAACCTCAGTCGTGGACAGTTTGGGTTTGCCACTGATCCCACTGAGTTTGGGTTTGCAGCAGGCCCTGGTGACCAAGTGCATTGGCTGCATTTCAGAGTCTTTGGGCCAGCAACAGTTTGGTCCCTCCCCTCTTCTCATGTGTGCAGCTTCACACTATCAATGCTGGCTTTTGTGTTCTCAGTATGAGTGTGTGTGTGTGCAGGCACTGTGTGTGCATTCAGTGAGGTGGTGCCTGCAGCTGAGCAGGGGAAAGACGGGTGGAAGTGGATATGAGCACTCCTCTGACACTCTCAAGAGCCCTGCTGTGCTGCTGCACTGCCCCCATGGCTTGGATCCAGCCGAGCTCTCGTGAAAGCCCTTTGCCTCCAGTGTGTGGTGGTTTCCACCTCTGCTCCGCCGGAATGCTTCAGCCTGCAGCCCTGGGGCTGTGGTGGCAGTCAGAGCTGGAGCAGAGGAGAAAGCAAGGATAGCACAAACTCTTGTGGGGAGAAGGGGAACACAGACTCTGAGGTGCTGTCATGATGGCTGTATACACCCTGAAGAAGTGGAATAAAAAAAAGTGGAAAAACTGGTGATGGAGAAGGGACCTTCCATGTGTTTGGTAAAGCTCAGGGAATGTCAGGTGCAGAAATTGCAACATTAAATGAATAAAACCACATAAATGTATTGTGCCCTAAAACAACATGAGCAATGACTTATCGTTAATTACCATTACAGACCACTTAACCAACTTTGACTCAATGCCAGCAATCCTTGTTTTAGGAATGAATGACTGTACATATCTGGGAATTCCCTCTTTTCTTCAGAGTTGTACCTACATTTCCTTCAGCAACTCAGCGCGTCCTTCCTCCAGTTGCTCCGAGTACTTTTCCATGAACTTGAAAGTCCTGCTCAGTGGTTGCTCTGTCTGGTTGAACAAGGTAGCTCTGCAGAGCCCCAGGCTTCTGAGTGGTGGAGGTTTGCAGTTTGCTGGGTGTTGCTCTCCATCAGGAGTTGCATTAGCTGTGTCTGTAGCACGCCGCACCCTGTCTAATCCAGTGGGGACAGGCAGAGCTTGGGGCCCTTGGACAGCAGCTTCTGACGCTGCAGCACTTTCTGTCTTACGGGGGTCACAAACAAAATCACGTCGATGTGTGCACATCAGAAATTGCTGTCTCTGCTCTCCCTGGGCTCTGGGTTCAAGCCTGCCCGTTGTTGCCAGTCAGCAAATTGACATTTTTCTTCCCACTTGCTTTCTGCAGTTGAAAGATCTGCTACTTTTTAGTTCAGGTGCAGCCCTCTTTCAATGAGAGTAGCACAATTTCTCGCCAGGCTGTGTTGCGGTTTCCAGACTAGTGACAATGCTTTGCTAGGAGTGCCGTGTTCCGGGGCGGGCAGGGGAAGACCTGTTAGTGCACAGCTTTTCTTAGTCACTTTCAGAAGACAGGATTGAAATTAGGTAAAGGGTCATGCTTGGACCAAACCCCTGTGGCCGGAGCTCCTCTCTGGCTGTGTCAATGCGTGTGAGTCATCCTTGAAGCAGTGCAATCCTTGCTGTCAGGGTATCACAGGATCTTTTGTGCACTCAGATTTACTGACAAATGGAGCTGAATCCTGCCCCAGGTAGGGAAAAGAAGTTTTAGCCATGCTTCTGGTTCCCTGAAGGGAAGGACTAATTGCAGTGAAACTAGGATGCCATAGATATTTTGCTGGCCAAAGACTGAGTCCTGGGATGAGAGAATATCTGCCCCACATAGGGGGGCATGGCAGCTTGACCTTCCTCTTTTGCAAGTGCCATGAGTGAGGGCAGCGGGACCTAAATGGCAATGGGGTTGCATTTGTTTCTGCTCAGAGCTGTGAGTGAGAAATAAAAACTTGATCTGATTGTAAAACAGAACGTGTTCTGTGTAAAGATACAGCTCCCAAACACTTGGTGTTTAGCCATAGAGAACTGACTGACTAGAAGGCTGAAGAGAGGCTTCAGAATAGGAACTGCAAGAGGAATTATTAGTGAGGCATGGTGGGTTTGCCCCCACAGGACAGTGGCAAAGGCAGGGACATTCGTACAAAAGCACACGCATGCAGTACCAGTGGAGCAACTGTGGACATACACAAACAAGGGCACCTTCCCATGTCTAATTTGAACAACGTAGAAATCTCCCTCCTTTTGATGACCTGTTTAGTACTCCTGAGCCTTTCTTTTCTGCAGTGAACTCAAAAACAGTGAGTGGGTGATGATCAGTGCTGTCCCCACAAGAGGGTTCACAGCAGGAGATGCAGAAGGGACAGAGATATCCTCATCCTCCAGGAAAAAAAACCCACAAAATTTGAGATTTTTTTAGTAGAAAAGTGGAGGTCATGGAAGGATAAAAGAAGCTGCATAAAATAGAAGAGTGCCATGGTGTTATGTGGTGGGTAAGAAAAATGGTCACAGTGTCTGTCTTCTTCCATAGAGTGGAGCACAGGGAATGTGAAAATCAAGAGAAGACAGAGAGGCCTGTGATGTAGGCAGGAAGAAGAAGGGTCTGCATGACAGGCTTAGCAGCAGAGCGAGGGAGACGTCCTTGCATTTACCTCTTAAAGTTAGAGCAATGGCCAGACCCCTCAGGGGAGACATTAGAGAGAGGTTTGCAGAGGAAAGGTGAGCAGGTCAGTGAATCACCACTGCAGCAATGACAGATGACAGCAGAACTTTCCTAGTCCTACACAGAGCATTTGACATGAACGTGGCATTTCCCCTCCTGTATCGGACTACCCCACTGCTTTGGGGAGTCAGTGCCCAGGGGTCTTTCAACTTTCCCTCCTGGAAATGAGCTGTGAGCATGCTGATGATCTGTCTGATCCCAAGGCACCCCATGCTTGCTTTCTCAGTGTGAAGAGGTTGAATGTGCAGTGTAGGTGCAATGTACCGGGGAGGGAGGGGCTGGGGCTGGGACCCAGAAAGAAAGCTCCAAGCCCTTCCAGCCTCTGCCCTGCACTCTACATATCAGAATAAAGGTCTGTTGGCATCTTTCCCTTCCCTTCGCCTTTGCCTTTGCCTTCGCCTTCGCCTTTGCCTTTGCCTTCCCCTTCTCCTTCTCCCTCCCTTCCCCCCTCCCTTTTTTCCCTTTTTTTCTTTTTCTTTTCTTTTTTTTCTTTTTTTTTCTTTTCTGCTATATTTCTGTCAGGCAACTCATTGACACATGTTGTAGTCTCTAGTTTATCCTCTGGAGAAAGAACTTCTTTACACCAGCAAGGCAGTTTGGTAACTCTGAGGTGTTCTCCATGCCAGCCTCCAGCTCTGCAAACTTGTATGAAAATAAAAAGTGAGAGGAAGGTTGTGTGTGGGATAAGGTAACAGACCATGTTTAGAGCTGCTGAAACCACCTTCCTCAGCAGCAGAAACTTAATGAAGTTTTCTGTAGCTGATGGTTATTCATAAGTGTATTTATTTGTAAAAGCAGATAAGGACAAACTTCTTCAATCCCCTGTGTATAAATTGCTTTGCCAAATGTCATGTGCTTCAAAGCAGAAGAGTGACTTAAGTGTCAGGTACAGCCCTCATTAGCTGGTATATTAATTACATATTAGCCTCAAGAAAGAGAGTGTGTTTGACAAGGAGTGGCCCCAGTTTGGTCACATCCTCATCTTACCAATTCATCAGCCCTGGTATGAGCCGAGGAGGACATTTATAAAGCAGGAAGCCTCCTTGGTTTTGTGGCCCAGAATGTGCATCAAGAACATTTTTAAATCAAAATGCCAGTGTGAGTCAGATTTTCATCAGCCAGGCATTCATCACCTGGTTCACCCTGAGGTACTATTAGTTATAGTTGGAAACATTACCAATTTAATAATAAATAAGAGTCCTTGTGATCAAACTCTAAAAAGCACTGTAATTTTCTTCAGAACACTTGGGTGAAATACTATTTTCCCTCAATAGGTTCCTACCTTTTTCAGAGTTAGTATGTCTTCATCCTCCTTGTTTCCATATAATAAAGGTGTAAAAATAGACAAATTCTGCTTGGTACGCCTGACTGCAGGCAGTGTTTTACAAAGTCACTATAGACTTAGAGTGACACATAAACTTCTCCTGTTATGCAAGAGATGTTTTGATGAAACACTTAAGAGTGAACTGAATGTTCAGGGCTAAGAAATGCCCACCAAACTACTGACTTTAAGACACAGTTTCTTATGTAATTACTTTAATAAGGGGGAACTATGGGTTCCAGCTGAAGACTAAATTTTCAGCCACACTACACAACACTGGGATATTGTCTTCAGTATTAAAGGGTCTTCAGTTCAGTGATACAAAATATTGCAGATGTGCTAAACATCATTTTGAGCTGCTTTGTTCAAGATTCAGACTCACCTTAAAATACAACTTAATAACTTAAGGGGCTTAACTACAACTCAGAGCAAAGCCAATAAAAATTCCTAGGATGCCAGCTGTGTAAGAATTCAAAGAAGATGATTAATATTTCTTTAGAAGGACACTTCTTTTCCCCATGAAATGGTAGGGCAGCAGCCTATCAGTGTACAATTATGGACATCATTATTTTGTGGAAACTACAGTCATCACCCTTAAAAAAACCAGAAAGATTCTATGTGGTAGTACTGAGATTGAATTTGCAATAAATAATACATGATATATATGTTTGTTTGAAGTGATCTCAAAAGCAACCAAGTGTATCCTCCCATGGTGTATTAAATTTTGCATTTCAGAGAAAATTGAAACATACCAATAAGAAGTCCTCCATTTCCTTTCTTTTAACACCCATTAATGGTTTGAGGTTAGAACTTACTGAGGTGAATCATAGGAGTACAGATCTCTCAAGTTGTTTTTAAGGTTGTTTACAGAACTAGCATTAATTGCAGTATTGATTTGCTCCCTCTTCTTTCCTTAATGCTGCCTATGGTTCAGAGACTGAAGAGGCAGCTTTATTTAAGTTCAAGCTTATATTCCAACAATACATTGTTTATTAGAAAATCATCACCAGTGTTTTTTCAGTGAATGTGCTTACTGCAGGCCTTCGGAATGTGCAGATATATGGAAGCAAAATCCACGTGTGCTTTTGTTTTGGCCAACAAAGGCATCATTAGCCTCTCTTCTGCAAAAACATTCCAAAATCTGTAGCAGAAGAGTAAAAGGCAGAGGCATTAACCACATTTGTTTTGTGGGGTTTTTTTGTTTGTTCATTTTGGGCTTGTTTTGTTTATTTGTTTGGCTGTTGCTTGTTGTTTTTTTTTTATCTCTTCTGGTGCATGGATCTGTATTGTATGTATGTTACTATTACTAAAACACTTGTAAAAATTCCTGATCTAGGTCAGGCTCAAAGCAGAGTGGTGCATTAAAGCTTTTTATTCTCTTTTCCACTCACATATTTTTCCATGCAACTTCCTTTTATTTTGTTTTATAGGCTTTTACAATGATAACTGCACTACTTTCCATCTGAGGTGGGCCATGCCATACTTGGTCTTGTTCTACTCTGTTTGAATGCCTCAATAATATGGTACAAGAATATTTCTAGGAGTTGCCTGGGAAGATGCTGGCAGCCCGGGTATTTGCAAAAGAGAAATTAAGATCTGTGAAAGAAGTGTCTTCCCACAGACACTCTTTTTCCTGGCTTGCTGCAAAACAGTCTCTGCCTGCCTGGACAACCAGCTTCTGGGGCATAGGGCTGGAAGTGTTTGACCTGGGATGGGATCTGCAAGGCCTGGAACACGGAGCCTTGCTTAATGTATTAATTGTTTCTTTCATGAGCTGAAGAAAAGAAGTACCTGTGGTTGCTGGTGACTGCTGAGGGTTCCTGTTAATTTCAGCCTACAAGCCATACTGTGAGAGACCCCATTGACTATGACATCTCCCATTACAGCTGATGCACACAACCCTGAGCAGAGACTGAGGCCCAAGTGACTTCTGCTTCTGTCTTTGCCAAAGTTCCTGCTTGCTTGACCCAGCAAGTGACTTTTCCTCCGTGCCTTTCTTGATTAGGCTTTACTGCTGAAACATTTTTCAATTTTTCAACTTCAACTCCTTTCTGTAATCTTTCAACTTCCTCTGTAATCAGCCTTTGAGATCAGCCTAAAAAAACCTCATAAGCAACTTTGGATTTCTTGTGGCACAAAAAGGAGTCTCCAAACCTCAGCACAATTCCCTTGGTTCAGATGGACTTCAGTCATTTGATGTTATCTGAAGAGGTTGCTTAGCATTTTCTCCCCAAACAAGTTGCTTTCTCTCCCTCTCTGCTTATTTATCATGACAAGTAATGGGCAAGTGCCACTGACAAGAGACTGAGGGTGAAAATAGTGGTGGGACTAAATTGTACAAAGAGTAAGTGAGGCACTCCACTGGTTTTGAAATTGCAGTTCCCCTTGAGTATCTCTTCTGAGAAAGAAGGACATGAATTTCCCTACCTGTGAACTTTGCCCTTATGCAAGCACTGATTTCCCACAAAAAAAGGGAAATTAATGAAATGAAAAAACCTCAGATGTGGTGGCTGTGCAGAAGCCGGAAGCCCTGTTACTAGAAATCTGATGAGTGATAACAGCACCAGAGTAGAGTGTCGGGGTGGGCGTGTTCAGTGATAGACTGGCTTTATCACTCCTCTGAGAGGAACTGGGGCACTTGCACTGCTCTCATCTCTGTAGTATCTGCATGCTTCAATTTGCTCTTCCTGTGGGCCTGTGAGAGTTCCTCTGTGAAGAGGAGAGTTGTGCTGTGTTTATTGGCATTGCCTGAATGTGAAAGGAGTTCATAAAATCTCTCAGGGGCTGCTGGCCTGGGCTGAGAGCTGGTGCAGACTCCGTAGCACTACTCCAAAGAACCGTGCTGTGCACTGGAGCTGTGTCTGTGCTGGGTGTAATTTATACAAATCAGGTAGAAAGCTGTGTTTTGTGTTAGACACTGGCTTGTGAAGTGCAGTTGACATGGGGATTTTCTTTTTTTATTTTTCCCCCCAAGCTGAAAATAGTTGTGGTTATATCAGGGCTGTGTAAACTTTCTCAGATTTCTCTGATCTGTAAAAATTAATTCTGTTTGCTCGTGTGTCCACAGCTGTTAGGAAGGCCCTCTTTGGCATGGATTTAGTGGTTTGCTTGTATAAACCAGCAAGGCAGGAAACAGGCATTCAAAGTAGTGCTTTACTGACAGTGAATGCTGCAGAGGGGGAAGAAGAGAGAAGTAAAGATGCAAGCCTTCCAGAAGTGGCTTTCCTGCACAGACCTATCACCCCCAGAGAGCAGGACCAAAGGGGTCTGTAGTTTCAGGCCAACTGTCTTGCAGTATGGGCTCTACTAACAGGCAGTTTTAAAAACTATGGCATGAAACGTTGCACAGTCTCTGAATATAACTCACTGGGAACAGATTTTATGTCTGGTTGGTTCATTGCTTTTTTCTTAGTAACACTGTCATTCACCCAGATTTGCTCCCTAAAAATCAGGGAGTTGGCACAGTCCCATCCAAAGCAAAAACTTAAAAGATGTTGTTTGGAACACAGACACTTAAAATCCAAATCAGACATGATCTCCTACACAAATTTCTGCAGACTTTGAATGATTCAGTGTAGATTGATAGTATCTGTTTGTGTCATGTGTGAGGTTTAGCTCAACTGAATTGAACAAGCCCAAAAATTTTAGACAAACATAATGTTAAATGAACATCTTGTCCACTGTTTTTTTTTTCCTTTTATTGTTTGTTATTCCAGACACAAACACTGGAGAGAAGGTTACAAAATCACTCAGGACATACCAAACAACTATAGTCTAATCACAGTAAAATAGCTGGGCAGTGGTGTTCATCAGCTAAACAAATGAAACAGCATTTTCACTTGCACATTCAAATAAAAATTTGCTATAGACACTGAGGTCTTTTCTAAAGAGCAGAAAAAACAGGTGTGTTTCCTTTTATTTTTTTGTACAGATGAGCAAAACAAGACTAAGTTTCTTGGAAAAATTTAAAGATTATAGAAACAAACACACAAATCATTTTAGTACACTCTGTTCTTTTTCAATTTCATCATTACACACATAGTTATCATGCTTGTCTTTACATAACTAATGGGCTTCTACATTTGTTTTTCTCAAATAGATTCCCTTTCAATATAATCTGTTGCACTGTGAAGATAGAGAGCAACCATTTTTTCCTCATAGTCTCTCCTGCACCTTTTCTAGTTTGAGGCAAAAATTTGCATAACTCTTTGATTCTGGGAAGAAGTAGTTTTTGCAAAATTACTAATGATCCCTGGTAGAATATAGTTCAAGCAATAATTGGATTGAGTCTTCTGCAAGGATGTAGTGGTTGCTTTAATGACATCTTCAAAACATAAATGGGGTGAGCCCTACATCCTGTGAAGATAGTCTTCTTTCAGGATACACAGCCCCCTTTGCATTCATTAATATGCACTTGCACTTGCAGATGAAATATTTAAATATTTGATGGTAGACATCACTATATTTAGAGTAGGTTTTTTGGATGCATATTTAGCATTTAACTGAATTGTTGATATTTGTGTTTTAAAAAAATGCATTTGGGTAAATCTAATCAGCTAAAATACTGATTTTATATTGGCCTGAGAACATCTTCAAATACCTTTTTTTGTGCTCTATCTTAAGTGACTTTCTCTCTCTCCCATCACAGTGACATTTGATAGACATCACACTGCAGACAGTGAAGAGTACTTAGCAAGAGGTTTTGGGGGCTATGGGGGACCATGCTGAGATGTTGTCTTTCTCTGTGGGTGGGTACTGTGGACTCTTTAGCTTAGTAGTGGGAGGATCAGGGGACAGGTGGTGCAGCCAGCAGTGTGTCTGGGAACAGGCACTGCTCCCTCCTGGGCGGGTGCTGTGCCAGCCAACTGCCCTGCAGAGCTGTGGGGCAAAGTCCCTGGGACTGGGAAGCAAGACCAACTGCTGTGACACAGTTTGAAGTGTTGTTTTCTTGTTTCTTTCCTAGGGGCATCTCTAGGGGTTTGTCTCAATTTTAATCAATTTTCCTTAACATGTCTTATAAAAACCATGATTAGCGAATCCTCTCCTCCTGGCAGGCAGTGATATTGCAGCAGAAGAAACTGCGATGGTGAAGGAAAGATGGATTTGCCCAGGCTTACAGTGCCAGTGCCAGACCTGTGTGAATTTGGACTGTGCAAACCACCTCCTCCCACAGAGGATGGCCAAGCAGAGATAGCATCTGTGCCTTAGGAACAACATTACTTTCCCAGCAGCAGGGCTGGGATCCAGGCTGAGTACACCCCAGTGGTAAACTTTGCTTCAGGCCCATTTTGCCAGGGGATGAGTTTCCTTCCTAATGTGACCTTCCTTCTGTCCTGCTTGACATGTCTTTTAAATCAAAAGAAGGAAGAAGGATGAGATTCCTCTCGTGGCACAGACATGAGTTTCAAAACCTGTCAGAAAATACCTTGTGCCCCAAACTCTAAAGATGCATAATTTTGCAGCTGTTTCAAGAGATCAGAGCAGATGTGTTCTGGGAATAAATGTCTACTTAGATGTGGCATTTCAAATGAAACCTAGAATGTCCCCTTTGACAATTTTAGCTTTTGTCTTCCCATCTGGAAAACACAATTTCTCAGTAGTATTAACTGCAGTTGCATGAAAATCACTGGACTGGTGCTGACTTGCATTTACTGAAGATATCTGGATTAATATTCAAGTGTGGCTTGCTCTATTTTGTTGTGGTCTCTATTGGTAAGATTTGTTTGGACAGCTATATTTGCAGACTTCCCTTATTTGTGTCTATCTTTAAAGGTGCATTACTTGTATAGATAAAATGGGAAAAAACCTACAGGGTAGAAGCCCTTTTCTGGCAGGATCTAACTGTATAATAAACCTGGTGTTTTCCTGTTACAGTGTTGTCATCACAAATCGCTCCCCTTGCTGACACAATGGCACTGGCAAAAGTTCTGATGTGCAGTGTAGACCCAGCCTTTTCTTCCCTCACCTGCTCTCTGTGTGCAGCAGATCAGCTCGTATCACACTGAAGCCAGTCAGACCCGAGCCCTGGCAGCTGTCAGATGTCTACTGGTTTTACTGGATCCAGCTCTCAGATAAAGGCAATTAATTATTCTTAAGTGGTCAAATGACAACTGTAGTCATTTGTCCCACCTGCTGTATGAAGCTTTATGTTTAGAAAAAAATATTTAATCCATTTGTTCTGTTCTAATGCACAGATAAATCTGGGGTGTAAGCAGTGCTGTTGCTGTGTAATTGCTGCAGTACAAATAAAGCAATGTTCTTTGGGAATCCTTACAGTGAGGTCATGCCGAGGAAGAAAGTAAAAGTTAAATGGGGATGCCTCACCTTTGTTCCTGGGAAGATCATGGAAGAGATCCTCCATAAGCTGTGCTGAGGCACATGGAGGACAGGGAAGTGATTCAGGATACCCAGTGCAGCTTCACTGAGGACAAATCCTGCCTGCCCAACCCAGTGGCCTTCTGTGATGGAGTGACTCCATCAGTGGTCAGGGGAATGCATACAGATGTCATTTGTCTGGACTTCTGGAAGACAGACATTCCCTCTTAACATCCTTTCTAAACTGGAGAGACATGGATTTGATGGGTGGACTGTTCGGTGGATATGAAATGAATTGTACAGTCACAAGCAGATGATAGTGGTCAATATCTCAGAATCCCAATGGAGATTAGTGACAAACTGAGTCCTTAAGGAGCCTGTAGGGGGACCAGCGTTATTTTATTTCTTCATCAGTGACATAGACAGAGGGACTGAGTGCACCCTCAGCAAATTTTTAAATGACACCAAGCAGAGTGGTGCTGTTGACACACCTGAAGGATGGGATGCCATCCAGAGGGACCTGGAAGAGCTCCAGAAGTGGGCCCATGGGAATCTCATGAGGTTTAACAAGACCAAGTGCAAGATGCTGGTACTGGGTTGGGGACACCCTCGGTATCAGCACAGGCTGGGGATGAACAGATGGAGAGCAGCCCTGGGGAGAAGGATTTGGGGTGCTGGTGGGTGAGAGGCTGGACATGACCCAGCCATGGGCACTCCCAGCCCAGAGAGCCAAACGTGTCCTGGGCTGCATCCAAAGCAGCGTGGGCAGCAGGGCAGAGAGGGGATTCTGCCCCTCTGCTCCCCTGTGCCCCTGCCTAGAGAGCTGCATTCAGCACTGGGGCCCCCAGCATCAGAAGTATGTGGACCACTTGCAGCAGGTTCAGAGGAAGGCCCACAGAAATGATCAGAGGGCTGAACCACCTCCACTGTGAGGAAAGGTTGAGAGAGTTGGCATTGTTCAACCTGGAAAGGAAAAGGGTCTGGGGAGACCTTGTGGGCTTTCAGTACCTGAAGGGGGCTTTCATGAAAAAAGGAGTCAAGTTTTTCAACAGGACTTGTGACAGTAGGCCAGGGGTTATGTTTTTAAACTAAAGGAGGGTAGATTCATATAAATTATAAGGAAGAAATTTTTAGCTATGGGAGTGGTAAAACGCTGGAAAAGGTGGCCCAGAGTGGAGGCAGATGCCACATCCCTGGGAAGATTTCAGGTCAGGCTGGATGGTGTTCTGAGCAAGCTGAAGGCACCCCTTCTCATTCCAGGGGGGATAATGACCTTTGAAGATCCCTTCCAGCCCAAAACGTCATATGATGTTATGATTGTGTGTTTTGTTATTTTTTAATATAAACATTGAATCATATGTCTGAAACCTGACTTGTCTATGAAAAGTTCAATATTTTCAGAAAATATCTGGGGGACTGGATTTTCCAACCCTCTGCTCTATCAGGGATAGCAAACCTAAGATAATTAATGCAGATTTTACAGGCACTTTCCTGAAAGGTAAAAATGATGGAGAGAGGTTTTCTGTTCTGCATCTAGCTGAACACTTGTAGATTGATTAGAATTTTCCCCTTGTAGATGACATTGCAGTTGAGAATCCCCGACTTCTTCTGCTTTGAACGTAAATGTTCACACCCGCTTTATTTAAAAATAAGAATTTGCTCTGGGCAACATTAAAATGTAAAGGTTTTTCCTAACACCTGAAATTCATTTGCTTTTAGCCATCAGTGGAATCCTGCTGCTCACTGGGTAAAGGTAATGAACGTGGTGATGAACCTGAATGTAGGAAATGAGTGTTCTGGTACCAGGCCATTTGTAGTCTTGCTGCTTTTTTCTTTTTAAATACCTATTCCGAGGAGTTTCCTGCTGCCTCCTTTGTTTTCTGAACCCTGACAAGGAGTTCACTATAAGACATTTTCTCTAATAAGAGGTTGATTAAAAGTCTTGCTCTCTACAGGAACAAAGAGAAATAGGATCTTTTCCCGTGGACCATTTCTGTCCTGACCCATCACTATTTGATAGCTTTCATTCCTGGGAGCTGTGCTGCTTTGGAGGAGGGTAGCTACAAGCTGGTTTGGACTCTGGGGGACCTTCTCCACTCTTTCCTGAAGAAAGAGTGAAGGGAGACTGTGGTCTTTGCTGGGGCATCTCAAACTGTGCAGGAAATTATTCCTCTCCCCCCTGTGTGCAGCCATCTGATGAAGGTAGGGGGCTCTTATTTTCCTAGTATTGTTTTGTTGCTGAGAGTTCTTGATAAGGGGGAAAGAGAGGGGAAGCCTCAGAAATAGTAACGCCACAACAATAACAACAACAACAACAACAACAATAATAAAAATCTTCCCAAGCCTTCTAATTTTTCTCTTTTAATATAACAAAATATCTCACAGTAGTTGCTTGTTTCCTGCTTTTTCAGGAAATAACTGTTGTTTGGATGCTTGTGGCTCTTTGTACATGCCACAGTACCATTTCTAGTGTTCTTTATGGTATGCAATCTACCATTTATCATGATCACATTTTCAGCCTTTATTCTCTTCTTTTTAAACTGATTCATCAAGATACCTGTACTTCTTGTATGTTCTGTTTCAAGTCTCATCCAGAAACACCTGCATACTCCTCAATACATAGGCTAGATTATGTCCTGATTGTACTGAAACAAAAACTAATTTGTTCCTACTTCCCACTTGAGCAGAGCAGCAGGTGACCTATGGTCATACTGTTCTCCAGTTCTGTATTAGGGAAAAAATATAGTTATTAGCTTTTGGGGCAGGCAGTTTAAAATAAAATGTGTATAATTAAGGCCAGCAATGAGTCAGCCTTGAAGGCTGTGATTCAGCTGTGATGCCCCGTGCCTTACAGAGTGCAGCCCAAAGCTCCAGCTGTCCCTTTCTGTGCCTGCCAAGCTGTGCTCCTGGGGGGTGAGGGCAGTGCATAGCTATGTGTGATGCCTGTGTCTATATTTGTAAGCTATACAGTGTGAGGAACTGCTGGAACCTGACAATCTATACTTTTAAATTGCTATAACACTTGGAGTTTCAATCCCTGCCTGACAGAACTCTCCCAGAAAATTGCCAGGCACTTTTAGTGTGGGCCATGGCCCACATCCAGCAGGCAGTTTACATCCAGCCACGCTCTCCTGGAAGGAAATAGTATGGACCCAAAGAATGCCAAACTCTGTGCCAAAGAGTGGCCATTCACATGCTTGATTTACTCAAGTAGCTGCAGCTACTGTCTTCTGCCCTTTGCTGATGAACAGGCAGGCCAAATACTGGTGGCAAAGCCACAGGAGACCTGACACCTCCTCCCACTGCATGTTCCTTGGCAGAAATGCAGGCAGCGCAGCTCTCTAATTAGTCAGTGAGATTAAGGAAAAGCAGTCTGACTTCCTCATAAAATCTGAAATAAAAGTCAGGTAGGGATAGGGAAATGTCTGTTGCCTTTTTAGACACACCAGCCACTGGCACAGGGCCCCGTGGGACACAGCAGACCCCCGGCAGACACAGGACAGTGCCCTGCCGAGGGTCAGCCCGTGCGCTCTGGGTGCAGGGCAGCGGTGGGGCGGGACCTGGCCGTACTCGGGCACGGGGATGAGGCGGGCAGGATCGCTGTGGTGGAGCGGGCTTTGTCTCTGCCGGACACCCAGCAGCGGGAATGGGAATGGGAAGCAGCATTTTCCGTGAGTGGGCTACCTGACTACCTGCATCTGGGAGGACCAGCTTTTCCCTCCTCTGTTCCAGCGCTGTTTTGTTGACAGTGATCTCCGATGAGTGTGTTACGCAGCGCAGTCATAGTCAGTCCATCTGCTTCAATGAATGTTGCTGAAGACCATCTTCCTGTATCCCATGCTGATCAACCTGTTTCCCACTGAAATGGCTTTCTTTTGGGTTTTTTCTTGCTCAGCAGGAGAGGGAAGATCTATGCATGCATCAGAATTTTCCTCAGTTCCAAATGAAATCTGAGCATTGGTGAAAACCCTTTGCATTGTAGAAGTTCACTGTACAGGATTTTTATCCTGTAAATACAGGATAAAAAAGTGCTGAAGAATTAAATGGCACAGCCCAAATAAATAAAGCCCTTCCAAACAAATGGTCTTTGGTTTGGATGGGCTTTATTTGTGTTCTGTCCATGATGGAGAGTAGTCCTGGTGTAATAATGAAAGGAGCAACATCAAGAGTAATGTGGCAGTGAATGGGATGCTTTGTGGGTAGAATTCAATTTACAGTGTTTGTATTTTGTTTGAGAGGCATGAAAAAAAGAAACAGAAGGCTGCTTTGGGTATTCCAGTACAACTTGGAAAGTAAGCAGGCTTCTCACTTCCTACCCAAAACAAACAAACAAAAATACCTACAAAAACAAAGGGGTTTGCTATGAGATGCCACAGAAAACCAGCCTAACTTTTTAGAAGCTGAGCTATTTTAATCAAATTGCTATTGACAGTGTCATAGCTATGAATGACACTGCCAATAAATGACAGAAAAAACCCACCCTGAGTTAATTTTGCTTTTATAAAGTTTATAAATACAACTAATGGTTTGAATTGCAAAGCTCTTGCTGTTGTCAGCTATTTGTTCCCCAATGCATAAGTCTTATTATAATTAGAAGTGTATATTCAACACATGAATTTTTATCTCATGTACACTTCAATGTAAGTGTAAAATCTTGGGTTTTTGTAATATTTTGTTTCTGGGACATATTGTTCTTTCAACACCTTCGTCATAATTAATTGGTTACTTACTGTTGTGATAGAATTTCATAGTGCTTAGAAATGGGGTAAATCATCAATAAGTTTTGAGAGAACTTGATTACAAAACCCTCTGTTAAAAAATTTGACTTCGTATATTAATAGGCTTTCCCTAGTGGATGATTGTTTTTTCCTGTTTTGTCACAGTTACCTGAATTTTTCTAGCTACAGAAACACTCAATCTCCTGCAAGTTAGAGAACATTATAAATACACTCTGCTAGAAAAAACAGCCTGTGAACAGATTCTGTCATGGGCAGGACAGGAATGTGGATCATCTCCTATACGGACTGAAAGAGGCTATGTTCCAACTCACTGCTTTATTATAGTCTGACTTTTAATAAAAGGATTTCTTGGATGTAACCTATTTTTTCTCTTCTTCTTCCCCTGTCAGTCCCTTTTGAGAATCCAGATACAGTACTGCAGGCCTTCTCTGGCCATCAAAATACTACAGTCAAGGATAGAGGCAAGCAGAAAGCTCACCGATGGTGCTCTGTTAAAAAAAAAAAAAAAAAAAAGATGCTTTTGTTTTGTTCATTTTTTAAAAAATAAACATGCTTTTATTTGCATGTTGACTGGTACATCCTATGCAAAATTGAAGGCTTTTGAAAAATAAGGTAAATATATTAGACTGCTCTTCAAGAGGGTATTTATTAATAAATAGATAAAAGCTTTTAGGGAGAAATTGTACTAAGCTACTAATGACTTTTCAGAATTCTCCTGTGACTTTTTTCTGGGTAATATTTTTCCCTCTCTCTTTTTTTCCTCTCCACAGTGCAGCATTTTATTTGAGGGCACTCCTTGACACTATGTCTTTACTATTTTTGAGAGACCGTCTCACAAACAGTCTGTGGAGAAGCACTGCTAGAGGCACAGTCCCTCTCGCTGTGTGCCAAGCATCACTGGTGTCCCAGTTTAGGGTGCTCCATACAAGTGGAAGGGGAACTGCAAAGCTGAGCTTTTGTCTTACCAATTTCCAATCTAAACAGGGGAGCAGAGAGTAGTGCTCTAAGGACTAGTGCATTTACCCTTGAGCAGAGGAAGAGGAAAGATGGTGAAAGAGAGCATTTTATCTCAGAGTGCGGATTTTGAGCTGTTTATAGCTACTTCAGGAGTGGATGAGCAAGAGGGCATGGTAAGACCCATAAAAAATCTGCTCCAGGTGCTGTGATAATAAAACCCCAAACAGGATATGTGGCAAATAAAGGGAAAGAAATCCTCCAAACCAACAAACCATAAACTGGAGAAAAATGTTAAGTTTCAGAGGTAACAGTTCCTGCCAGAAGAGATAGCAGCAGGACCCACATAGATAGCAGGTTTTACGGACTAGAAAAGGCTTTGAAGGAAACACTAAAAAAAAAGCGGGGGAAAGAAAAAGAAAGAAAAAAGCCCATGTTTGATTTCTAAGTCCCCTAAGAAGTAACCACATCCTCTCTCTCCCCAGCTGCTTTTCTTTAACTGCCCAGCCAGTGCAGCTCATATGGGCAGCGCTCACGCTGAGAGTGAGAACCTGTCACTTGGCCATGATGAGGAAACACTTCCTCCTGACCTTTCTCTTTGTGTGTTTTCATAATTTATGGCTACAAAGTTTGTTCAGCTGTTAGACTGGGGTCAGTGTACCACCTTCTAGTCCAGTTATGTCTTAAATTTGGCAGACCGAGGACAGACCTGATGTATGCAAGAAGTCAGGACAGTGAACATTGCCCTCCCCATCCACCCACACGAGTGGTTTTGGGGATAAGATGAAGAAAAACAGTCCTTAGAGCTGAGTTGTGTGCTGGCCTTGACAGGTACAGTGAGTGCCTATGAAAAACTTTATATTTGCCAAAATTGTTAAAGGAAATATGCCACAATATCCTGTCTCCTTCCTTAGAAGTGTCTGGTGGTGAAAAGGACTAGACCATGGCTGCAGGTGTCGTGAGTGATGGCAAATATTTTGAAGATGAGGGTCTGCCCCTAGAAAGGGAGCAGCATCCTCGGGGCAGCCTCTGCTTACCCTGGAAGCTTAGCATCCTCCCTGGGAGAAGCACTGCTAGTGCTGGGGTTTATATTTTTGGCACTGGCAGAGGTTTTATCTCAGATATGAGAGAGAGACAGCAGCTGTGAATCTTACACAAAAAATCCCACAAGGACAGGACCCTGCTTCCTTGGATTGAAACTAGTGATAGCTCTTATCACTAGAAGAAGCCAGTGCCATTTTGTCACCCTGAATGGGTCTTCAGCAAGTGGTGTTATTTTGCACCTAGACTTTTGCCTAAGACTCTTCCTTCCTTTGCTCTGCTGAGAACTGAGCTGGCTACCCTACTGCAGCCAACTTTTTAAGGGAGTTGCACAAATGCTCAGTAATGCAACCAGACAAATTGTCTGAAAGGCGATAAAATTAGATGACATGTTTGTTTCCAGAAATGTATGACAACTTCACACCTTAGAGCCTCTTTTAGGGAAAAAATAATATAACCCCCCCCTTTTTTTCTACTTAGCTTATTTTATTTTCTCAGAATTTTTTCTCTTTACTTCTTTGTAATTTCCCCTTTCCCCTTCTTTATTATAATATTTGGTCTGATTACCTTATTAAATAATAGTTTTAAACCACAAATAAGTAAAATAGTTTTTCTGAGTTGTTAAGAAGTGGACAAGATTGAAACAAAATTATCCAGGAACCATATGAAAAAAGCTAGGTATTTTCCAAGGTTTTCCCCTTGCATGTCAGCTTTTAAGTGTTAGTGTCAGGACTGCTGTTGTTCAAAGCAAATACATTATGCAATGTACATGGAAAAACCACAACATGTTTCCCTACCAAGACGAGAAGGAGGTGGCTGCTGCAAACATCACAGAAGGAGCTTGTTGCTTCTATGAGACAAAAGAGAACCAGCTGGGAAGCTGGATCTTGGAGGTGCAAGTGGCAGATCTAATTGATGTGGCATCACAAAAAGCCAAATGCCTACATGAACAATGTCTCCTGCCTGGGCTGATGTCAGAGAGTTCCATCAGTGTTAGAGCTAGTGGGGAAATATGTAGCTAATTTCTTTTGTCAGGATTGGATCAAACTGTACAGGAGGCTGGGGTTTGGATCCAGAGGAAATGCTATTATTTTTAAGGGAGTGGGGTGCAACTGACAGCGTGAAAGCTTAGCACTGTCCTCACAGGTTATCCAAGCATCTGACAGAAAAGTGGCTGTCGTGCCCTCTGTGCAGGGTAACCTTTGTCTCAGATGTGCTTTTGTTAAACAGTAATTGTGGATGAAACAAAAACAAACCTCTGCATTCTCCTCTGTCTATTTATTGGTTCTGTTACATGCCTGAACAGGTAAAACAGTACTCAGCAGGCTGGCTGCACTTTGATTATGCTGCACTTATCCAGGATCTGAGAAAACACATACCAGTTTTGACTGCACGGGTCAGTTGCATATTTCTGGGAATACTGCTTTGGTTTTAAAATGCAGCCTTTCCAGGTGCGTCAAGCGAAAATATCTTCGATGAAGCAAATCATTCCCAGATACATTTGTGCCTGGAATTTATTGACTGCAATTTAAAGTTTTGAATAAAGAGTGTGGGACACTAGTAAAATACTAGTTAAAAAATCAAAATATGATCAAGCTTCACAAATTAATAACATCCTGAAAACTTTTGCTTCTCACTGACTCACTTTTTTTTTTTTTAATGTAACAAGTTCCTCTTTGATATTTGTAATAAAACCCACAAAACCCCACTAATGTTTAGCCCTGCTGAATAATCTTCCCACATAAGAGGGGAATTTTTCTTGTGGTTTTTCAATAGATACTCTGCCTGTTTTGTTTAAACACCTCTGCAAGTTTTTCTTTTAAGTATGAAGATTTTTCATGAGTTTGCAGGTGGTTTAGAAAAGGCAGTGCTCTTTTAGTTTTCTTTTTCTGTTCTAAGATAAAAGAAGACTCTATGATACTTTAAAGCTAGTTTTCTTGGAACTAAGAAGAGGTTTGTGTGAGAAATAAAGAACAACGAAAGCAAGCAGAAGCAGAGCAGGACAATCCCCTCCCTTGCCCAGCTGGTGATGCTGTGCCCGATGCCCCCAGGACAGGGTTACCCCTCCTGGCTGCCAGGGCACTGCTGGCTCAGATTCAGCTTCCTATAAACCAGGACCCCCAGATGCCTTTCCACTCCACTGCTCTCCAGCTTCTCCTTCCCCATTCTGTCCATATATCCAGAGTTGCCCCATCCCAGGTGCAGAATCCAGCACTTGTTTTTATTAAACTTCACATGGTTGATGATTGCCCAACCCTCAGATTAGTTGAGGTCTCTCCGCAGGGTGTTTCTGTCTTTAGTTATCATTGTAAAACTTACTGTACCTTCCAGTCTTGTGTCCAGGTTGTTTATGAAGATGTTGAGCCAGCTGCTCACCCATCCCACGATGTGTTTATCCAGCTGTGGGCTGGACATTTTCTCCACAAGGATCCTGAGAGAGACAGCATCAAAATCTTCGCTGAAATCCAAAAATATTACATCAAGTGGCTTCCCTTGATCGGCTAGGTGAGTAACCTTGTCATAGAAGCAAATTGAGTTGTCCAGCAAGACTCTCCTCTTGTGAAGCTGTGCTGGCTGTGACTGATGACTGCATGGTCTTTCAGATGTTTTTCAATAACTACCAGAATTATCTTCTCCATAATTTTGCCAGCCACTGAAGTGAGCCTGCTCTCCTTATACTGAAGCTTTTCTGGCCATTTCATCCTGTCACCAGAGAGTTTTAAATTGGTCTTTTTTGTGACCAAGAGAGTCAACAATCACCACTTCACTCATGAGACCTTTTCTATTAACAAGCAGCAAATCAAGGAGGGCAGCTTTCCTGGTTGGCTCCCTTAGCACATGTACCATGAAATTATCATGTGTTTTAGAAATGTTACCACGTGTTTTAGAAATCTTCTGGACCTGTTTGTACCAGCTGTGTGGTGCTCTGAATTAACATATGGCCAGTTGAAATCCCTCATAAGGATAAGGGCCATTGATTTAGAGTCAACCTTTAGTTTCTTAAGGAATAGTTCATTGGTATTGTTGTCTTGGCTGGGTGGCCTATAGTGAAGTTCCAGTTTACAGTCCTGCTTGATGTCTGTGGATGTACACTCACATTTTTGTGCAACCTGGAGATTTAACTCACTTTCAGTAACACTTAGGATATGTTTCTCAGCAGAAAATATATTATTTCTACAATTCCTTTACAAAGGAAAAGTCCTGCCAAAAGTACAAACTTTGATCAATCTGTGAATTGCTGTGTGTTTTTGGAAGGGGCCATATAAAAATAATTTTTATAGAATGGTCATAGTTTCTGTGTGTTCTTTATTTTATACTATACTATGTATACTGTACATGTATATGTATACTATGTGTACTGTACTTTGTATAGGTTATGTGGAGATAATTTTCTTTTCTTTTTTTCTTTTTTTTTTAATTTTTAGATTTTTGATGGACTGAATCAGTTTCATTTATGAAACAGTGGCCCCAGGAGGAAGAGTCATCCTAGTAACCTGCATCTGAGGTCCTTAATCCTTTCAAAAACTACAACACTGAGCAGTATCAGAGCAGTATGGGCCTGTTATGTCTCAGCTCTTGTAAGTGCTCAGATGCCTTCCCCGGAGCCTCATTCCTAAGGCAAATTAAAGAGAACGGTTCATACAGCCAGCTGCAGTCGTCAAGGCATGATAGTGCAACAATATAATTTAGACATTTCCCAGGACCTCTGCCACCCCCCTCCACAAGCACTTAGAAGGGGACCAGATTTCAGGTGACCTCACTCTGGCACCTCCCGTGTGAAGGAGTAGGGGAAGAGAGGTTAGGGGATTTCTGTGCTCGCTGATCTGTGCAAGTATCCTGTCCTGCTTGGCTGGTCTTCATATCATACCCTCCTTTGCAGTCTTATTTAACTCCTACTCCTTCCTTAGCTGGAAAGTGCCATCCAGCTGGAGCAGATCAGGTCTGTGGACATACACCACTTGCCCAGCACTGTGGTCAAGTCCTGCGTTCTGCTACATGATTTTGGTCTATGAGAAGATGAGGGCTGCCTTGGTCCCTTTGTAGATGTCCTCATGCCACAGCCACTTGCAGAGCTGTGAGCCAGTAACTTTAACAGAAACAGTGGAAGATGTTGCAGGCTTAAACAAAATCAGTAGTACATCCTGCATAAAGACAGGGTGACATCTGCAGAGTCTGACTGATTTCAGACTGTGTATTCACATTTCTGTAAACACTGGGCTCAGTCAAGTGGGTTTTTCTCTGCTGAATTGTACTAACATATAGCACTTCTCCCTGTGTCCCTCACCCCCAAGGGCGTCCC
Source organism: Rhipidura dahli (assembly GCA_013399225.1). NCBI lineage: Eukaryota > Metazoa > Chordata > Aves > Passeriformes > Rhipiduridae > Rhipidura > Rhipidura dahli. The sequence continues at coordinate 70,830 of VXAC01000238.1, read as the reverse complement.
TCACCCCACCCATTCAGAAGAACTGGAGTGTTGGCACCTTGCTCCAGGATTGTATTAGCTGTGCTTAGCAGTGGCAGATGCCCATCACCAGCTTGCTCCTGTGTCTGATCAACAGGACTCCAGACACACATCAGAGATGCTTGTGAAAGAAAGCAGCTGCATTAAGAAATATATACAGCTCTTTCAAGGTTTAGAAGTAGAATAATGTCAGAGATTAAGCACTTGTCCTTTTAAGAAATTAGCTGAAAAAATATTTTCTGCCAAGATTCTAATTGCAGCCTTTCGCTTCATAGTCTGTAGAGCCCTGAAATGTTAGCTGGCATGTTGCTGTGGTCATGAAATGTAACTTGTCCTTATTAATTCAGTGTTCAAGGACAAGAAAGTAGGATTTCTTGGATTCACAGATCACCGGAAGAAAAAGGTACTTTTCTCTGAAAATTGAAAGGAATCTTGGTCTTCTAGGAGCTGCCTTTAGGGTGTTGTATATTTGCAGATGTACAGCTAGAGGAATTTCCCTTCTTTGTAGTTAGTAGGATAGTAAACTTTTCAGTGACCTGTATTAATAAACCCTCAAAGGTGTTACAAAAAAAAAAGTTCCATTGATCAGCATCTTCAAAGACAAGAAATTCAAAGATATTACTGACTCTGTTCTTGAATGAATCATTTGCTGAAAGTTTGAAATATAATGCAGTTCCAGCTACCATATTGTAACACCTAATTCCAGGGGTTAACTCACTACCTTTAATCAGACAGAGTCAAGTTTTGCTCTTTCAAGAAGTTCATTTATGTTGCTTGATCCTTGGCTTGGGCACATCAAAGAACACCTGTGGCAGAGGAGAAGGGACTTTGTTTTCAACTTTTTGCCTTTAGAAGCAGACAGTAAAGGTTGAGCAAACCTAAATCATGAAGTATGCCTGGCATTTCTGAGGACTGATCCCTTAGTGTTTATTCTTATGGGTGCATTCTACCACTGTAATAGCTTTTCATTACAAATTAAGTAAAGGACTATCAGTAAATATGTGGTTAAGACTGTCCAAGTCTTTCAACTGTAAATCCTGTCACAGTTTGTTATAGACTTTTTATTAAAGGGTTTGGCTGATTCCTCCTCCTTATGCTTAAAGGTAGAATTGGTGCTGTCAAACTTTAAGAATAATACAGTCCTGGAGCAAGTCAGAAGTTATGTTACATCCATATGTAGGAAAGGCTTTCACAGCACCTGAGCTTTTTATTTGTTTTTTTTTCAGGCTGTATGGAGGCCTTCTGCAGACCCATATTAAATGCACAGACCAGAGATTACTCCTCCTAAGAAAGGAATGAGTGCTAAAAGGAAGCCAAGTTTTGTAGAGTAGGGAGAGAAAACTTACCCCATGTTAAAGTTAATACTTCAAAAGGCTGAAGTGTTGTCCAAATGAAGAAAATGAAAAAGATCATAAACCCTGGCAGGCTGAGTGTATAAATACAATTATCTGTCCAAAAAAAGAGTTTGAGAAACAGTTAACAGAAGTAATAAATCTCTCTTCATATGCATCAAGAACAGGAACCATGCCAGAGAGTTTTTAGTGCCAAATCGATGATACAGGTATTAAAGGATGACTTAGGTAAGACAGAACTGCTGCTGAACAAGTAAATAAAGCTTTTTAGAGTAGCAGAAGCCAGGGAGATTCCCATCTTGAATCTTTTTCTTGTGACTGGCTCACTAGATAACCATCCCAAAATTTAAATTATGGAGCAGTAAATGAACAGTAGCACAGTGCTAGAAGCAGATGGCATTGACTTAAGAGTTATGCAGGTATTCAGAGGCAAAATATCTCAATGATTAACGCTGGTGTGTAACCACTTGCTTTGCACTGCTTTGACAGCCAGTAAATGTGACACCAGACTTTAAAAATTCCAGCATTCCAGCTGAGGTCCCAGACAGGTAGGGGCATGTAAGAATAATGTCCATACTAGAAAAACTGGTTGAAATGATAAGGAAAAAAAAAGGAAAGAGTGAACACAGACAAATAAGATGTTTTGCAAAAAGTTAATACTAAGCTGTGCAAAGGGAAGTCCTACCTCAATAGCCTATGTGTTCTTTGAAGTGATTTGCCAAAACATGTTAGCTATGAGAGACCTTTTGATATGAACTACCAGGATTTCTGAAAGGCTTTTGGCAAGATTCCTTCACCAAGATCTTTGAAGTGCACTAGATAAACAGTGTAGATGTACAGGGGAAAGCACAGATAAAAAAATAAGCTGAAAGGTTACAACCATGCTAGGGAGTCAGAGAATGGAGAACTTTCCTGCTGGTGCACGGACAGCAATGAAGCTCCATGAGGTGTCTGTGCAAGGATCTGGGATGTCTATGTTCCATGGTACTCATGACCATCCTTAATAAAATAGTGACCACAAGTGGGAAGATTATATTCTCCCACAAAAAATTGTGACCTAATGTAGTACAGATACTTCTGTGTTAAGGTAGGTTCTTCTCCATTGCCTGTCTAGGGGTTTTTGCCTGCTGACATAAGTACCTCATTAGAGGTCCAAAAGACAGATGTTATGGACTTCCACTAGACTTCTCAATATAAACTTTTGAATGCTGGGTGCCTTAAAGGGTGAACAGTGAGCATTCATGAGTCTTAAAAAGGCGTCCTGATTCTGTGTAAATGTTTGCTTAGAATGAGAGGTGCATCTATCCCTTTATCTGGGGATCACTAACAGATTTACCTAAAGAGACACTCTCTCTACATGTACCTGATGGAGTGTGTGTCACACCATTTTGCCACCAGTCAGGTGCAGTAATTTCAGGCTACTCTATATGTACAGATTCATAGTTATATATTAATTGATAATGAAGGATTTTATGAAACTCTGAGCTGTGTCCCTTTAATACTGAAGACTGATGCATGAATCACAGTGCTTGCTGGTGGGGACTTCAGTAGCTAAAGTTCTGGTTTTGTGCCAAGGAATCTGCTTGACTCATTTCAGGTGTCTGCAGTGTCCGTTTGTCTTGCTCTTGGATTGATTCAGTTTTTTGTTCTACTCTTAATCTTTGCTGGTGGGATATTTTTTCTCCAGATCCCTCCATCATGCTGCAAAAAATGCTCTACTGGACTGTGATGTCGTTTCTTGTTATTTTGGACAGAGAGCTGTGGAACAATTGTTTTTGAGATTACAGACTCTGCACAGTACCCCAAGGAGACATGGGCAAGCACAAGCGCCCTGGCAGATGCAAGACAAGGGCAGCGATGACTGAAGTCAGTCCATACTGTTCACCTCTCAGTGCCCTGGCCTTCAGTGAGTGCTTCACTCTTCAGTGAGTGCTTCTGATTTCTCCTGAATGTTTTGTCCAGAGGTGAGGTTAATTTTGTATATGTCCTCTTACCCTCACAAAGTTTCTTGGGTGCATTATGGAAATTCTGGTGCTTTTTTGTGACATTATTGGTCCTTGCAATATTTTGATGGGATGTTAGTTACCATGCTAGATTTTCAAACCAAGATGAATCTATCTGTGATGAACATACGCAGAATACGCAATGGATGACACTGTAACAAGATTTTTTGTTTTCTGACGTAGTATTAGTGGATATCACTATTGAAAATCATGAAGCTGAATAACATTAGGAATTTTCAATTGAGTTGTTAAAGACCTGAAGACTGTAGGCTACTCTGATGCAACAACAAAGGTATCAGTGGAACTGAAACCATAAACTCCACTGTTGATTTTGTTTGTGTGTGGATATTAAATTACACACAATTACTTAACAGTGGCAGTGTTATTTACAAAATTGTAGCCACATTTGGAACAGATGTTGCATTTGAAGTAAATTGTTTAACAGAACAAACTGTCCCTGCAAAGCCACAAGTGTTAATATTGTAATGAAGTTCTTATTGGATAAGCTATTGCATATAGATGACACACAACCCCTGCAACAGATACACTTTGACTTTCTGTCAGTAACACAGGGCACGAAGAAGCTGAATATCAGTCATAAATTTTCATACAGAATCTTTCTTTCTACAAAAAAACCCACAAAAACCCAAAAAAACTGTCAACAACTTGATAAAATGCCAGGGTATTTGTAATGGAGTATAGTTAGTGGGCTTCTTCAAACTCTGTGTTTGGTTCCTATTTCTTCCATGGACTATTTCACAAGATCATAGCTAACTTTTAAAAAATTCCTTCTGCTGATCTAATTTGAGGACCACTGAAACAAAATGGGGCTTCTGACATCACACTGTTCAATGTTTAAATCTGTGCTGTCCACTTTTGAACATCTCATCAGTACTGTCTGTTCATGACTTCTTTATTCAAAAAACTAATTGCAATATTCACCTTCCTCTACCCCAGATCTCTGTCTGTCTGTCCATCTGTCTCTCTCTCTCTTTCCCTCCCTTCCTGATCTACAGAGTTCAGGAGATCTTAAAAGGCCCATAAAGGTCTAAGTCCCCTTGAAGTTTGCACCTTCTTCCACAGAGATCGTGTAAAACTGGTTATCTAATGCCCATGAGGATCTAGCTGAACCCTGCAGGGCTAGAGACAGACTCTGCAGTGTTGTGTGTCACACAGGCTCCTCAGTGGCACTGCAAGACTGTTGCACGGGTCTTTAAAAATAATGACAACAGTCAAGAAGTAGCTCTTTTGATTCTCAAGTGGTTACTGCTTGCAGCTGTACAAATGACTGACACTGATCTTTACATTCATTTCACTACTAGAGGGACAATAACTCATCTATCAGAGAAATAAATGTTGCGATATTTAAGTAATGGAGAGGATGTCTTCTGATTCACCTGTACAAAAATTGTTAGCAGGTTTGATAGGAAGAACTTGAATTACTTTGAGGCATGATGTTACAATGAGTCACTAAACAGCAGCCTCAGGAAATCATGGGGAAGAGTGATTTGGTAGTGACATAATTATTGGAACAGTTTGGCAGAGAGAGTTGTTTGTACCAGTGGTAAAAGTGCAAATCTGAAGAAATGAGAGAGGCAAACAGCCATGAAAAGAAAGGCAAAAAAATTATCCATCCTCCAAAACAATTTTTACCAACTGGCAAAGGTTTGCAGTATAGTTGGAATTAATTTTATATTCAGGCTTTCTCCTATGACATTTCTATTTATTTTACCTGAGATTTCAAATGTAGTGTTTTCCTGTGGGGAGTCAGACCAGTATGTGAGCACATGTATGGAAGAGATGGAAAGATCATCTTAACTGACATTCTGATAAAGAGCTCAGCAGCCTAATTGGAAAAATGTTATGCAACACACAGTGTGTCATATCTTTGACTCTCATTAGTGAGATCAGAGGATATTTACTTTGTTTACAACTCAGATTGGTCTTGCCTGCCTCTGTAACAATTCTGAATAGACATTTACAAATGTATTTTCTTCTCTGTGGCTATGTGGTTATTAAATTAATAAAACGTAAGGCATAAGTTTTCAAACCAGATGGCCTTAGATGAGGTGTTTAAATGTAGTGGACTAGTCTGCAGGTGTCTCTGCTGCATTTAAGGTGGAGAAGCCTGAGTAGGTCTAGCTAAGATAATTTAAAACCTCACTGCTGCTAGCTGCTCTCCACACTTTTTCAAGTACTGTTCACCACCTCCTCTGCAGCAGCATCAGATAAAGTGTGCAGCTGTTTTGAACTTCAAGAGTATTGCAGCTGCGCAACCCACCTAGATCAACAGCTTAAATGAACATGCTGCAATCTGGAGTGGCTAAAATATGAGCAAAAATCCTGACTTTTCTACTCTTCCTATGGGAATAATAGCAAAATTACCTTAGCCTACTGTAGTGTGTCAGTGCAGTTAAATGCAGCGATTATTTAGTACACCTGTCTTCTACTGCGAGTCCCCCTCTATCCACCCAGGTAATTTTAATAGAGAAAATGAAAAGGTTAAGGGAAACTTTGGAAGAATGCTTCCCTATTTACACTGCTATAACTGCAACAGAACTGTCTCCATGAGATGTGGTTGGTGGAGGAGGTCAGCCTGCAAAAGCATGCTGCTGTTTATGGTGATTCCAGCAGCTGGAAAGTGCATGTGGATCCTCCAGAGTGTGCAGCACCAGACCAGCATGTCCCCAGGGGTACTGCTCCTTCTGCCTGTGAGTCCCTCATCTTGTGGTGTGGCCTGAGATACTGCTTCTCTCTCTGTCTAGAGACTAAGGACTTCATGTAGCTGGCATGAGACCGGGGGGGACTGGGCCATCATTATATCTGTTTATGATCTGACAGAATAAATGAATTCAAACTTCATTTTGTGTAGGATAGTGAGGTCAGGGGAGGTATCTTTCACTTGCCATCTTGAGTGTGGGAGTGCTACATATGTTAATATGACTCTGTTTGAGCTGCTGCATGTACTGTGGACATCAAAGTTCAGAAAATTACAAGAAACTATTCTATTGGCCAATCAGTAAGTTCCTGTCCTGTATGGCTCCTGCCTCTAGAAAGTGCCAGAAATGAGAAAGTGTACAAGGAACACCATATGATACATAATATTATCTTGTGATAGATATTAAAATGATGCTGGGGGGGGGAAGGTTATTGTATGATAGCTTGCCCTTTATGTATTCCTTTGTGTTTAATTTTCATTAATTGAGAAGTTTCATATAATAAAAAAGCTCTGTGGGGACTTAAGAAAATAAAAAGCAATATAGAGACTTGTGTTTTTGCTAGTTGTCTGCACATTGCTCCTTGGTGATGATGCCAGAGTATTGTCCAAATAGCTAACTGAGCTGTACCTGTTTTCTATTTCTGAGAAAAAAATGTTAGTGAAACAAATCCTATTTAAAAGATGCTTGTTTCTTAAAAGCACATTACTGATCAAATATGATGAGGCATAGGAAAGGGTAGGCTGAGTTCCATCCTGCCAACCATAAAGAACTTCCAGGAAAGGATACTGGGCTATTTGTTGACAGAGAGCCCCAAGGCTGTAGTTTCACCTATAGGTTGGGGTTACACTGAAGCAGTTGTTGCTGCCCTTTCATCTGTGTTAGAAAACCAGTATAGCACCAGAGCAGGTGAGGTTAAATATGTGTATCAGGCAGATACAACCTATTCAAATTCCTCAGTCTTTTCCCTGTGAATTTGAGTGGAGTTTCCTCTAGAAATACTTGTTTCTTGCTCTCTGGCTAAGTTCCTCATCAAATTAATAGTGACATCCTGGAAGTGTAGGAAAGTGAAATTTTCATGTACCTTTGCCAACTCTTGATAATTTAACACAGCTGAATCTGTTGTGCTCTCACACCAAGAAGTTCTGAATCTAAACAGCAATGCTTGGAGTCTTTTGACTACTATAGCATTGCCATGAATATAATGACTTACTTGTTTTAATAAAACATGTGATTGACTAACTATTACATCCAATGCAAATGACTCAATCAGAGAGCAACGTTTTCTGTGCTAGTGTTTCATCAGATCTCTAATGAGAGCTGGGTGTTTAAATGATGATTTTCTGTAATACCTTCCTGAAGAAGTCAAAGAAGAACCAAATTTCAGATGCAGTGATTAACCATAGCAGGATACACCAAGAAACTACACCTTGCCAAAGAGTGACGCAAGATTTGCATGAATTTGCATCTCGTATGACAGTCAGAACCAGACTGCAGGAAATTTGATAGCTGAAATCTGAGAAGGGGAATAGGAAGATGAGTTTGTTATTGTAAACCTATCTAATGGCTATCTGTCTGTTCTCCCTTCTCCGGTGCCCTCCTGCACGCACACACACACAGAAGACATGTTCTCACATGATCAAATAGCAGTTTGTGGACTACCTTGCTATGCTGTGCTGGTCACCACATTCCTGTCCAGTTGCCTTACAGACTTACTGAAAGCATTTCTAGCCCTGTTAGCTAAAAAGTGAAATGACTAACTCATATATGCTATGCTCTGCAGAGCTCAGCATGCCCAGCCTGAGCAAAGCTAGAAATGCTTTCTCAGATGCCTAAGGGGAAAATGAAAGGACTCTCCTTGGAGCCAAAGTGCTCCAGGGAGCAGCAATGGCTGAGGATCACATTTTCTTCGCAACATGGAGGATATTTGATGTTGTGTGGTGGGGCTGAACCCTGAATGGCTGAACCCTTCAAGGTGCCTGCTGTATCTTACCTTCTCTCGGGGATTGCATGACATCACCATCCTAATTTTGTCAAAACCATTGCTGAAGACAAAATTGGAAACTGCAATCATAGTAGATAGGACTCCAGTGTTGAATTATTTAAGTAATGCCCAAAGGTTTGTAAACTTGGATTGCCCACTTTAACTCTCACTAAGGCTGATTTTAACACATTTATGTAAGTAGAGTGATCTTAATTGCAAATATAGTTCCTCTTGGTCAGAGGTTTTTCAGTAAGCTTACTGTACATGGTATTACAGATTACTTTTTGTGTCCAGGTTCATCCCTATCAAGGTGTTTACGGGAATCATAGCAGGCTGGCTGTCCGCAACTGAAATGAGAACCTCAGTGCATCCTGTTGCTTGGTCTTTGTCCTGTATTAAATGCTGCTGAGAATTAAGGGTGCATCAGGCAGGACCATGGCTTTGTGTTTGAGGATGTCTGTCTGCTGCTCAGCAGGCTGGATCTGAGTGTGCATGTTTATTGTATTGGATTCCTTAATGAGCAGGAGTCTATTTTTGTGTCTGTAGTACAGGAGCATTTCGGCCCAGTTTTAAGGAATCCAGATCCTTAATGCTAAAATACTGGCAGTAGTAGCAGGGTTTCTCTGGAACCCCTCAGTAATACACTGCCAGTTAAAATTTTCAATGAGACATTCACCCATTTCTACAAGATGACATGTGATTCACAGACTGTCATTTGTAGAAGAGTTAAATATGTTTCCATGTCATACCATAAACACATACTTGGAGAAGAAAAGAGATGCCTTTTACACACTCAGTTTTTCTAGCCAATTTGAGCAATTATGTCTTGGGCCTTTGCTATGCTGGCATAAATGGTCCCTTTTCCATTCATTCTTTGGTACCTTAATGCAATAAAAGACATGTTGCACTTTTGGCTGGCCTGTTACTGTACAGAGAGCAGGGATGTATTATCTTGCTAGCTTGCAGTCTGCAGGCTTCAGAGGCGGCAGGTTTCCTGATTCACTCTCAGGGATTTAAACATGTTCCATCCTCAATGTTTAACAGTAAGTGTTCATAGCATGACAATTTAATGGATTTACTCTGAGTTGTGTAACAGGTAAAATTAAAGTTCAGGGCTTATCTAGAGGTTTGGCTCAGAAAGAGATTAATTAGAAAAGCTTGTTTACATAATTGAGGCTTCCAGGACTAACTTCCCTGTAAATACAGTGGGATCAGAAAGCTCTCCAGCTCAGGAATGGCTGCTTTCCAATCCCACTCCACAGTGTGGAGTGCCAGTACTCTGTCCTTCAGCTCTGGCTTAATGCACTGGGGGCATCGGAGGTCAAAAAAAGAAAAGGCCAGTTGGGGGAGAGCTGTATTTTGGCGGGTGGACATGGGAGGCTGGGATTTCATTCCATCCATGCAGTCATCCTGTGCTATCTGACATGCTAATGAGCCTTGTCTGGGGGCCTCCCAGTTGCTCCCAGAAGGGCACAGAGGTCTTGCACCATCTGTCAGTCTATTCAGACGTCTCAGAGAGCCCCCCAAGTCTCAAATATTGGGTAACTATGTTTCTGTAACAAGACCCAGAGGGTGTAAGGCGCCTTCTGGAGTTTAAAAGTCTAACATGTCCGTGTTTACACAGAGCCACAAAAAATTAGCAACTTATGCAGCTGAGCTTAGATAATGTCTGTACTGTATTTTTTAGGTGAAAATGCAAACTTGCTGCACACACACGTGCTCACGTGTCCTTTTAAGAGTAGCACATAATGAATGTTTGTCACAGGTGCAGTAATTTTTGACACTTAAAACCAATTTGCAATGGTAAAATACATCAAAAACCAACAAAATACTTTCAGTATGTAACACTTCTAATGAAATATTTCATTACTGTAAATACTTAATAGCTTTCAAATAAAAATGAATGCAGCATTTTACCTCCATGTCTGAGAAAATGTTGATCTTTGAATTCTTTTTTCACTCTCTCCCTCTCTCTCTCTCTCTGTTTTTTTCTATGACAATGCAATTCTGCAAAGTGTTTTTCTCAGCAGTATGAAAACAGATATATTTTTTTGAGGCCAACAGAATGAGGAGACTCCTTTGCAGAATGCCTGTATCCTGATGGTAGGAATGGAGTTATGAAAGACTTTACAACCCATGATTACCAGTAAAATCACTTTCCTTCTCCTCAGACCTGCTGCATCAAATCTGAATGTCACAAAATGCAACCCATTCGTTTTGGGAAAAATGATGGGAGAAAACAGCTGACAGCAGTGATTTCTGCTGTAAGTTAACAAATGCACAAAGTCCTGTGAAACTTCATGAGGATATGAGAAACATTTTTAAATTAAAATGGGTTGTAATAAAAAAAATCTTCAAGGTACCTTGCCCAGTGATCAGACACTATCCAGGTACTGTGCATGAACAATGAAGGATTAGCTTTGAAGCAGAGCTGAGAAACCTTCTCTGTAAGATCTTAGTTTGTTTTTCTTCTACAGTCTGCATCACTCCTCACCAACACTTTTCTTCTTACCTTTCAATTCTGACAAAAGAAAGCCTGACAAAATGAGAACTTTGCAAATGTAGCATTATGCACACAGTTAATTTCCTTCCAGTACATGACATATCTGACTGGGGTAGTAAATCCCACCTGCCTTTAGACTGTATCTTACCAGAGCCCATTTCCAGGATGAAAATGAATGAGAATTTATCATTAAGAGACTCCTGAAGAAAATGGTCATCCTGCCCTATAGAACTTAGTGCTGATTATGAATATGAAAAGCATTTTGTTCAAAAGTACATTGTTTTTTATACAGAAAGGTGATCAGATTCATTACAGATTCATTTGTCTCTTTGTCCGTTGTTAGTTGCATCAAATTACAGAATTTGCTGGAGTTAGCCAAAGTCATGTGTCATGCCTTTTTATTTCACCATGTTTTCAGATGGGTAAGTAGATTGGTTCAGCTCATTTAACCTGCTGAACTTCTCATTTTTCTTATGAGGAGGCAGGGGCCTAAGCTTTGTGGAAGATCTGCAGTCTGTGACACATCCTTAAGCATACCTGCTCCCTCTTACCTTCTGACAAAACAATGTGTTAACAGCGGGAAAGAGTCATTGTATAAAGCTTGGGTGTAGAATTACAAGGACCCTTTAGTCTGCAGCAGAGTTCTTGGCTTTCTAAGGGATAAAAATATTTCATTTCAGTGAAGAACACGAAGAAGTCTGAAGTGACTAGCCTTTGAAAATCAAGCCATTTGTTCCAGTTTAAAATGCTGTTAATATTCTTCCATGCTAATGGCATTTCTTCTTTAACCACCTGTTAGAAAAGCCAGGAATGCACATAGCATTTTCATTTGGTGCAACCACTATCAATGGGCCCTTTTGTTCCAAAATGGATGGTTTCTGCTTTATCAGCTACCCTGCAAAGAACACTGAACAGTGTTGCAGAGGTACAACTGGGAAATTATTTCATTGGCATGTCCAAAATTAACATTTTAATTAAAACTTTAATGTTTTCTTCTTCTCTAAACTGCCTTGGTTTTATGACCCAGCATTTCTCATTTTCTTTTAGAGCAGGTGAAAACAGGACAGTCAAAGATGCCTAATTAATCACCACGAATTTTTAACTCAGGATAATGTTATGCATGATTGATATGAAAATGACAGCTTAAAGGACTTTTTTTAGAGACAAATGTGGGTATCAGAGTAAAATACATTTCTGAGGAGGTTCCAGCTCTTTTGCCCCTAGGAAGAAATCTCTGCACTCTCAGAGGCATCCCAGCTTTGCTGAAAAAGGGGTGTCTGCAGCTGACCCAGGGCCAGAGAAATTATGAGAGTGCTGCTGTCATTTGCAGGATATCTTGTAGAGATTATTACATTAGTAAAGAAGGGAAGAAATTCTGACTGAAGAAGGGGCAAAAAGAAGAAGAAAAGAAGCCCAGGCTTCACTGCTGCAGGATCTGAGTGACCACGTGTTTCCACTGACAGGGCCCGGCTTGACTTTGTGCCTTGGCATGGGGAGCACCTTTGGCCCCACGGCTCTATAATGCTTCAAGAATTTTCAGTCCCTAAAATAAATGTTGAAGGAATAATTATTTTTCCTCCTCCTAGCACAGTAGTGAATATGTTGATACTATTAGTTCTTAGTTGTAAGTAGAAACTATAGATTTTATATCTCATCATCTTTTATTCATTTAAAGCAACTAAAAATAGCAGGTGGCAAGTACTCTTTGAATGATTGGCTCATAAGGAAGATACTCGTACCTTTGGTACATGCTGACTAGAGAAATGCAAGAGGATGTTTGAGGCCTGGTGATATGGTTTGTTTTTTGGCATAAAAGGCATATTGTTACTAAGGGATGAAGGAAGTATAGGAAGTCAGAAGGCAACATGTAACATGCACATATTTGAGAGCTCACTGGCTTTTGATTCCTCCCATTTGCATTTTGCTTCTAGATTATAATAGATGTAAAACATCTCAGAAAAGTAGCACACAGGTTTTTTGTCATTTCCACTACCCCCCAAATTTAGGACTTCCAGAGAAACAGGCGGCAGGGAGACATGCCAGGATGGCTGCCATGGGGACTACATTTACCCAGTTTGGACTGCAGCCAAGAGAAGCAGTTCTCATGTGCCACAGCCTGAGGCATGGCCACTGAATCCAGCGCGCCAGGGCACCACTGCAGGGTGTGAGCGAGGGGGAATTTGCAGGAGCTGTGGCAGGAGGGGCACTTTGTCTGCAGTGGCCAACATATATCCCCACTGCAAAATCCAGGGGCTGTCCAGGAGCCAACAGGACCTTCTCTGGCCTTGGGATTTGCAAGGTGCCTTGGTGCTCTGCTCCCACCTCCCCCAGGCTCCTTGTGATAGGACCGAGGGGACATGATGTTCCCTTCTAGTGCTGCTGTGTTTAAATTAGCCTCACTGGTGACTTCTGAGGGGGCTCGCTGCCTTATAAACAGCACATGGCTGGTTCATGTTGGTGTTTGATTTGGAACTTACTGCTACTTACTAATCTGCAAAATAAATCGCATCCTGGTGTATGGTTACACTCAGTGTATTATGAAATGTGCTATTTTATGATGTTCAAAACATACAGATTTTTCATTAAGATATCTGTTACACTAGGTAAAGGACTATTTCTGTTTCAGTGAGTTACATACATTTCACCTGCCATTTCATGCTTGTTTTGTGCCTTTCCCCAATATAAAATGAGCTGCAGATATACAATGCCTCCCGTGACTCCCAAAGAAGCATTAAAAAACATAAACATAACAGCTCCTAGGGGATACATAGAAACATCCTGCATTCAGCCATTGCTTGATTTTCTTTTAAGGGGTCTTTGCTATTCATAAGATTTCTCTGTAATGAACTACCAGGGCTAGATTCCACTTGTCTATGCAGGTGCCTAAACGAGAACCTGTTTTTAAAAATTTTGATGAAGATGGAAATGCATTTCTTCCTTCTGATCTACTTGGTCTCAGTTGTCAAAGTGACAGCAAGAATTTTTGAAAGGATTTTACTGGGTTTCACCTGTGTTACAAGTGATACCTCAGCTGAGACCATTTATGTTTGCAAGAAGGGAGTGGTTCATGTCAGACAGAAATGTGGATGTGAGTAAGGCAGATACAGAGCTTTGCCAAGCCAGGACAAGAACGGTGGTGAGTGCCACATGCCAGCCTTATGCGCTGTTGCGCCATCTTAGGTGCTGCCAGCTGTCTCCCTGCTCATGGCACGATGGAAACAGCAATAGTTTGTTGGCTGTCACTCAGTGAGACTGTGCTTTTATCACTCGCCAGGCCACAGGGTCGGAAATAACTTTAAAAATTCCCTGTACAGTGGTGTCAGTGCTCATCCATTTTAGTGGTGCCACATCACAGGGAATACAAACCTAATGTGCTCACAGCATTCTCCTCCTGCCCAGAATGAAGAGAAGCCTCTTGTCTTGCTAGCTGTGTGGCTCCCACAGGAAACAACAAGAAAGGCATGGAAAATGTCATTTTCACAGTCACACTCTGCATATGGACTGCAGGCACCATCTCTGTTTGTGCAAGCCTGCCTTGCTGCACACCGTTTCCTGCAAGGAGGAGGCAGGACAACCAGTGAGCTAGCTTTTGGAGTCATGTGCACCAGGTCAACAGTTCTCCAGGGCTTCTATAAACATGGGCATTTGGGCAGGTTGCCATCCCTGTTCGGCCTCTCCAGCAAAGATTCCTGACTTTGCAGGACGCAGAGGGTCAGATTGCTACAAGCGCTTGTGCAACTCAAGGAAAGCACCTGAATTGCAGGTGCACAGGCTGTCGTAACTGCTTTGAAATCAGCTGACGTCTTCCTCCAGACTCTTCACACACAAGTTTTTTTCTCTAATAGGCCTCTGCCTATGTTAAGTAAGGAAAACAAGTGGTTACAGACCAGCCCAAGAGACCAACTCCAAGTCAGCCTGGAATTGCTCCTACTTAAGTTCCCAGAGTTAGTGCTTGCACTGATTTCCTTGGGAGCACTCACAGCCTTAGATCTGACCAGCACAAGTGAAAAATTGCTGATGCTATCTTAATTTCCTTTTGGCCTTGACCCTTTGAATCTAAAAACCAAACAGATAAACAAACAAACAAAAAGCCAAACAATCTCCCAAAACCCCACAACAGAAAAAAAAGGTAGTAGGAATTTTTAGACTCCAAAGGCAAGTGTAAATTTTTATTTGCATGCTGATGAAAAGGAGTTCTCTTTGGGGATATAGAGCCAGAAAACATTCAGAGGATATTATCAAAGAGAGTGGCTTGGGGGAACTCACCTGCCACGTTTGATGTTTCTTGTCAAACATGGAGTGGCCCCGTTTGAAGTGTAAGGAAATAGGGAAAACCACGATGTGACTGACAGGGGATGCAACCTGATGCCTGCAGACATGCAGGTACAGGGACCAGCAGCTGCCTGCTCTACCCTACCCCGGCCTCCCATCTGGTTAGAAATTGCCGGCGAAGACTTCCCATAAAAGGCTGCTCTGGAATTCACGGCTGGAAGGGGGAATCCTGGAGAGGTATTATTTGTGATTCAAAGCAGCAGGGGGTGCTAAAAAAAAAAAAAAAAAAAAAAAAAAAAAAAAAAAAAATTGGGGGGGGGGGGNAAAAAAAAAATCTGTGTAGGGCTGAGGGAAAGGAAGGGTGTAGCGGAAATCTCTGACCTGACGATTCACTCACTGCCTCTGACTGCGTGTGCATTCAGGGAACGCAAAACACCAAACTAATCCGTCTCCCTGATATCTGCAAGGATCTCTGCCAAAAAGGTGTCAGAAAAGGCTCCTGTAATGTAAATATGACACAGTTACTAGCTGACAACTGCTGCAGTAAACGAGGGTTGTATTCAAAGTATGGGCACGCACAAATTTGAATTCAAATCTTTGGAAGCTTGGAGCCTCCACACTTGTGATTCGTTTGACTCTAGGTCATGAAGTTTAGGGTACAGGATTTCTTTCCTAATGCCATGCCTAAAATCACTGCTGATGTGCTGTGCAGGGGAGTATGAATGAAATCTAAAATCACTGAGTCTTCATTTTTATTGTTTGCAAGGTACTTGAATAAGATTATATAACACGGCATATGTGGCTGCCTGCTTTACACTAGGAACTTCAGTTAATTTAAGGTCATACAAGTATTTCTTAATAAATCCTTGCAAAGGGAAGCAGTGGTATTTTTAGCTTTTAGATAAAGACATGTAAGGCCAACTTATTTCCTTTTTTCATTTTTAATGTTCATGGGTATTTGCTTAACCCATGTAGAAGGTGTCTTTTCAGTTTCTTTTTATTTTCCTCTCTTTTTCTTTTCCCCTTTTACTTTTCTTTTGAACAGGGATTTCCTTGTTCCTGAAATTATGTACTATTTCTAAAACATTCTAAATCAAGATTTGTGAAACAACTCCTGAGAATAAAGCTAATCTATAGGGTTGTGAGGGGCAAATTTGGAAGGAGGAGGCAAAAATATATTTACTCACATTCAAGATGTGTAAAGTCAGACTAAGCATCAGATTTTTGAAAGTGTGCAAATATCCACACTCATGTAAAAGTTTGGGAAGAGGAGCTTTAACAAAATTCTTGAGCATCTCTGATGTGACTAACCTTTGTACTTAGAAGTTCCTGGAACTATTGCCGGCAATACACATTAAGTCCAAAAAGATTTCTAGATCTGACTTATTTAATAAAGATTAAAAATAGCTGATGACTTAGCACTTAAAAATTTGAGATTGAGCAGCTAAGGGACTATTTGTTAAGTAACTGAAAATAATTATGAGTGTGTACTTGCATTGCTTATTATTACTTCTGTGGCAAGGAGTAGTATTAACATGTTTCTTATTATTAAACTAGAGAGTTGGCTCCACAATTAATGCAATTTCACTGCCTGAGACCTCTGTGGCCACCTGCTGTAACTGATGTATGGGTTCAGGAATTATTACAGGACTCAGGGTATAAGCCTTGGGCTAAGAAGCAGGTCAGAGCATGATTAAATGTTCCTTTAATTTTCTGTCTTTTAACAAAAGGCTTATTTCTCTGCAACCCATCTGTAAGAGCAGGGCTTGTGCCTTTGACACATGTGAAATCTGCAGCTGTCAGAATCTTTCTTTCTTGTGGATTTCTACCTTGGGGAAAAAGAATAATGCTGGATTTTCTGTCAAAAGGTTGGGTATTTTGCTGTGAAGTAGAAGTCTGAGCTTTCAGCATTAAAAAAAAAAATCTATGTATGCATTCTCTTTTGTCTGCAAGATGTCTGTGTCCTGTGGCACTGATTTAATTGTGATTCCCTTGCCTTGATGTAAGTGACCACAGAAACCCACAGGTACACCTTAGATATGTGCTTCTCAATCAACACTCCCCATACTGCTACTGGCTTATCATGCTGGAAGCTTGGGAATGTGTGCCCTGGTTGCCCTGGGTGCCCTGCATCTGGAGCCACAGTGAAATGGGGAGAGCACAGAGTTCACATCACTCCCAGGATGCCCAGTTGCAAGCTGAGTGTTTGGCATGGAAGTGTAATCCCGTGTCCCTGCATACACACTTGTGCATTCCCTGCATGTGATGAACACAGGCATGTGATGAACAGCAGCTCCGGGTAGTAAACTGCACTGACTGCAACTTAATGCTTATTTGTACTGGGACTATGCCACAGTAAAGGTAAATCTTCCTCTCTGCAGTGAGACAGATGATTTTAGAATTATACTATTAGTTTTGCTTTGATGTAGAAGGCTAATTTAAAGAAAGCAAAGAGTTTTAACCACTTATAATATTAATATGCTATTTTCAGGCATATAACCCCCTGTATCATAAAGCATCATTGACAGACCATGGACTTCACTTCGTGATCAGATGATGTTTGTCCAAAAGGTTTTCCTATCACTAAGCACTATGATCTGCAGCCAAACAGTTTCATTTCTTGTATTGGAACATTTGAAGGAGCTCGGTGATTTCAGCTGGAGTTCAAATGACAATCCTCTGTGCCACATATTTGCAGGCACATTGCTAGTACTCCAAGGAGGCTTGAAGCAATAGCGTGGCAGTGGGACAGGGTGGCAGCATGCCCTTCAGAGGGGAGTCTGCTGGCAGATTGTCCAGGCTTCCTGGAGAGCACTCGCTGTACTCCTACTGGCATTTGGTTTCAGAAGCTCAGAGATAAACAAGCTCAAATAAAAATCAGGTTTTATTTATTTCTGCAACCTGCAGTGATGTTTCATCCTCTAAGTGTGTTTTTGTTTCTGTTTTTTGTTTTTGTTTTTGTTTCTTTTCCTGAGTGGAAAAGCATTCCTCATGGCCATGGTGGGAAAGGGGGCAAATTGCCCCCCTCTTGGCACTGCACCATGGGTGTCTGCATGGCAAACCATTATCTCTATTTCTAGACAGTTTGAAATGGGAGTTTTTACTTGAAAAACAGTATTGTCTTGATGCTTTGTGCAGTCAGTAAAAAATTATCAGACAGAATTTCAGAATAGTTTGGATTGATGATCTGGTTCCAAATCCACTGCCAAGGGAAGGGACTCCTTCCTCTAGAGCAGGTTGCTCAGGCCCCCATCTAATATGGCCCTGAACACCTCCAGGGGTGGGACATCCACAGCTTCTCTGTGTGTGCCAGTGCCTCACCAGCACCACAGTAAAGAATTTATTCTGAAAGGTTTAACTAATCTAATCTAATCTAATCTAATCTAATCTAATCTAATCTAATCTAATCTAAACTATTCTAATCCAATCTAAAATCACCCTCTTTCACCATAAGAGAAGACAATGCATTCATTTTACATGTAAAACCTTGATGAATGTATAGTCAGCGTTAAGTACAGCAGAATATGTTTAGTACCACCATTATCAAAGACAAAGGTAATCCTGCTCCCGATTTGAAGGGATGTTTTTCAGGATTATTGTGAAGGAATCAGTTTATCCAGCAACAAAATGCAGTACTTCCTAGGACAAAAGGTGGCCGCTATGATCACTAAAGGGAACATGGTTTAGGTGCCTCAGGAAATCAGCCCTTGTGGGCTCTCACAGCTGTGCCACACTTTGTTTACCTTATTACTTCCAGGTGCAATGTCAGCATCTGAATAGACAGAAATCTTTCTAGAGTCAGGGTCTAGACCATGAAATGAAGAAGCTTTCTGCACGCAGTTGACTCTGCAGGGAAAATACAAGTCAGATGACAGTATAGTTTCCAAACTGGCATCTGGCCAGGTTGCTGGAGTTAATAAACTTACTTTGGCTTGAGAAGAAAAAAGCACTACAGGAACCTTTAAAAGAAGTATTCATTCATTAATTGCCTAAATTCCCCTGCTGCTGCGTGATGCCAGATGGCAGTGCTGAGGACAAGCCTGCCACGTGTTACCCGTACGCCACAGCCAGCCTGGCTGGTGCCTTCCAGAGAGAAGCCTCCCATTTGCTCCATTTCTGAGGCAGCCGTCAAACTGAAGCTGTTAAATGCCTCAGTTCATCAGCAGAGTTTCTTAGGTATGGACAGGTATTTTCCACTCAGTTTCCAGGGATGCTGGACCACCCGCTTCCCGGGAACAGAAAACTTCTGTACCTGGCACTTTCAGAGATGCAATTTTCTGCCTTGGTGAGGGGACACTGGTAAAACATTGCTTCAATATCCAGATAAAAGGGGCAACTACTTAGACAAACTAACATCCTGCAGGGCTTTAGTATTTTGCTCAGCCTGTTTATTTTTCTATAGTCCAAAGAGGAATGGCTAAAAACCAAGCCTTTTAAAAAATATTATTCAGGAAATGGGTGCATGAAAATTAAATATAACTAACACAAGGGCATGAAAGTAGTTATCTAATAAAACCCAATTTGTGGTGTGAGTGAGTAATGAATAGGCCCTCTTGCAAATCTGAAGGAGGTGACAAGAAATCAATTTTTTTTTTTGCATTTATAGTAATCTCACAAAAGTCACTGCTCCTGACAACTATGCTGATGTTTCTTGTGAGGTACACTGTTGTATTTAGTTAGGTGGTAATTTTAGCATGTGTGCAGACAAGTGCTAGTGAAAAATAGAAATGGAAGGCTGTTTTTTGTTGCCTTTTTTTCTTGTTAGCATAAAAACACACAAACAGAAAAAAAATTAAATATGTCCCTTGCTAGCAAAACCCCCACTCCTTTCTATACTGAAAAAAATGACTGTATGGATATATTCCTTGAAGTCTTACCACAGCAGATGAATTTGCAATTTCTGGTCTTGAAACTTTTAATCCCCCATTTGCAGAGCGGTAGAAGATAGCAATTTGCTTCTTTTCAGAAGTGCACTAGAACTGTTCTCAGTCTGTGTTTGATGTCTGTTTATCTACCAATCTCCTGAAAAAGCACAATCCACTTCAACTGGACTGAGGCTTACAAATGAGCACTCACTTTGGAGCATCAGGCCTGTTTTCAATTGACTTATGCTTCACAGACACAGTCAGTCAGAAGGCACAGCTTTAAAGTCCCTAACCACATCAGAAGGGGAGGAAATACAGTACAAAGCCTCTGGCACTTTCATGAGATGCATAGACTTCTGACAGTGTCAGACAGCTTATATTTTGCACTCTGGCTCACCAGCCCAATTTGGATCAGTAGTTATCTATGATCAACAAAAACACCACAAGGTTAGTATGGCTATCTTGGACTAATATATTTTTGGAACTATTTTGAAGTTAATGGGAAGATTGTTGCATGGTGAGAGGCTGACATGCCTTTTGTGTGGTGTGGGTTGTAGGCTAAGGAGGGGCTGATGTGGGAGGGAGAAGAACCAATTGACTAGAGGTTAACTGCATTTTGTGTCTGAGGGCTTCTTGATGTGAAAGATGGGAAAAGTACCCAAAGAGACAGGTCTTTTTCATATCTGATTGCAGGTGAGAGGGAGGAACTATCAAAGAAGAGCAACATGCTAGTATTTGGGGTAAGAATGACTGGAAAAGGCTGACTTATTGGTGGTGGGAGGGGTGGGGGGTAGGACAATAATACAAAGCCAGCAGGCTTTTGTAAATCTAGACAATAATGAGCTTGGAAAATATACAGGAAGATAACATAGAAAATGTGTTTAAAGGAGAAAATTAAAATATTAGTCACAGTTAGTAACCCCATAAGACAAATATGATGCTGATTCAACCTATGGCAGTTTGGGAGGCTGGAAATTGTAGCAAGAAAATCAGTCTAAATCTTTGCTATAAAATTGGAGATATAAGAGATGTAAATATTCGGCCTACTAAGAATAGGTGTGAGGGAAAAGCTTGAAGAGTTAGGGATGAATTGAAGGTGGTCAAGTCCACTGAAGATGGACTGAGGTGAAAGTACTGAGCAGTCTTCTATAAGGGCAGTGTTACTAAGAGGCAGAGTAAGAGAAGCTGTAATCCATCACTGGGTGGGAAGGAAAAGCTAGATGGTGCCGACAAAGCTAAAATGTCTGATGCTTGTTATGGTTTACTCTTTACCAGAAGGGCCAGCTGACTCAGCAGTAGAGAAGTAAGAGTTGAGGACAGACTAAAACAGAAAATATTTAGCTAAGGCAGAGATTTCCAGTTTGTCTGGACCTGGCTTGAACCTGGAGGACTGGCTGTGCCCAGCCCAGAGACGCACCTTTAGGAATGTCTGTCCTTGTTTCAGGAAGGCAGGGGGCTCTAACAGGTAATGATAGTGCATAGCTTTAAAAACAACAAATGAAGAGGAGACTGACGTTATCGTCTCTGACTACAACTTCAATTCCAAGAAAAGTGCTGGAACAAATACTCGGACTGAAATACCAAGAAGATAAATACAGGGATGAACAACAGACAAAATGAATGTTCTCAGGGCAAATGGTTTCCAATCTATCTAATTTTCTGCCCTGGCAGCATGACAGGCTGTGTGCACAGCAGTCAGTTGTCTTGATCTCTGGGACTGCAAGGACTGCTTGACAAGCAGGTGATATCCTGATAGAGAAGTTGAGGGGGCAGAACCTGGCAAAATTGCTCCAGAGTGAGTGCTTAGCTGGGAAGCCAAGTTCAAAATGTACTGATTAGCTGCTTTGTGTGAGCCAGAAGCGTGTGATTTTGTTGCAGCCCACCCTGCTTTGCATTGTCTTCCATGTTTCTCCAGATCACTAGTAAAGTCAAGTAGAGAGCATGTTGGATAGATTCAAATGGTACTCCAGTGAGAAGAGCCAGAGTTCCACCTAAGGATGCAAGGTTAGAGCTTGATATGATTATGGTAAACTGGATATGGTTTTGAAAAATAAGGTGGGCTCTATTAAGGGTACTGCAGCAGTAACCCCATGGAAGGAGGATGGAATAAATCTTTTATTTATTTCACAAGCTACAAAAAAATTCTTTGGAAAAGTCCTATCTTTTATGGCAGATCACAAACTGAAGACAAGTCAAAAATGTCACCCTGTTGTATAAAAGGTAAACATCACATGGAGACATCTGACCACATCTGTTAGTTGTAAGATGCATTCTGTTCAACCTGCAGCTGTCCTGATTTGGACACTGGACTTACAGAAATAGATAACCATCTAAATAAAATCCAAACTAAAGAAATTAGAAAGGTCAAAGGCCTAGAAAATAACATGGGTGAGAACAAATTTATGGAACTGGAAACTGGAAAGGGAAAAAAGACTGAAAGGAGCCTCGATAAAGATCCTCAAGCACAGCACGTATGTAGCTTCATAAACATGGGTATTCTTTCTTTAGGCCTTTTTGTGCTAGAAAATGAGTTAAAATTTTAATGGACAATTGACTGCAGCAACTACTAGCCAAGTCTTGCTACCAGTATGAGAGAGGAATTGAATGGGGTGTTTTAGAATGTCACAAAACTCTTTATCCCTGGAAGAGGAAAGGAGATGGTCTTCAGGATCCCTTAGCACAGAATTAATACCTTTGAAACAATTGAAACAGAATTGTGTACTGGAGCTGTGGATTGACAGATAAATACACACAGTTTCTTCATTATTGATGGTCTCCTGCACTGGAAACCTTTTTTTGACATCACACGCAATCTTTTTCCCTGTTTTAAGAATTTTGCAACCATATGACTCCTAAGAAAAGTAAAACAGATAGAGACTTGTTCAGAGGTTTTTACTTAACTGTTTAATCATCCTTCTTCCTTGTTCGGCGACTATATGGACACCACACAAGTACAAGAATTTCTCATCGGTGATTTGCTGGAGGTTCCCTACTGAGTGCAGGGTATAGTAAAACAGTTTACTGTTTTACTGTAGAAAGACATACATGAGATAATATGTATAACTGGCTGTGTGCTCAGAGCTATGAATTAGTAAGCAAATTGGCTTACTAATATCTTTTCAGCTATCCTTGTCTTGATTGACCAGAATGAACCAGATGAACCCAGAAATTTTGCTATAACTCTAGATACAGCTATTAATACTTGCATTGCCACATTGTCTCTAAGTTTCAACAAAAAGCACATATAGAAAAAGTACCAAATGAGGGCTAATATCAGAAAAGGTGATGTGCTCTATCCCCAAGTCATCAAAATATTGTGGGATTTGCAGGTCTAGTGATTAACAGTGCTCAACAATAGGGGTCAATCTTTCATAGGCTTTCAGAGCACCATCTCTGAAACTAGGCTGGTTTCTTATCTTATCTGATTTGTACAGGTTTGGTTGTGGTACCCATGCAAGTTTGCACTAGGCTAAGACAGAGATGTAGATTTTTTTTTCTTTATTAGAGGACAAAATGTTGAGACAGACTCAGCCTGTTTTTCCAAGACATTCTCCACCTGAAACAGCTCCCCTAACCTCTGGCTCTTGCTGAGGAACTGGGAGATCAGAGTGAGCAGGGTCATGTTTGCTTATGCTGAACTTAAACCTCAGATAGCTTCTGTGTGCAAAACCATCAAGTTCCTGTCCATTCCAAGTCTGATGGGTTTTTTCCTTCACCTCTCTTTTTTTTTTAGGAAAAGTATAGGAAAGGTTTTATTAACCAGCAAGAAACTGCAAGTGTTTTCTCCCTGACTCTTACCCTCAACAGGGCTTCTCCTTCCTTGTGAGCAGCCGTGAGGATTCCTTGCGAATTGCATAATGTGTTACATAATCCTTGGTTCAGCTGACAAGTGGGGTAAGGTCACTGGAAGGCTCCCAGTAGGTTTGCTTAGAGGAAGCCTTCGTAGTGCTAATACTGTTCCAAGCAGATGCAGATTTAATTAGAAAATTTGCAAGGGAGCTGTTATTTCTGGTGCAAAGAATAGCTAATTAGCTCCACAAAGACTACTGTCAAGTAAAGCTGTCCTAAAGATGCACTTCCTGTCAACTTGGTAAGCACGTTCAAAGCCTTGGAGATGGATATGGTTTTATTTACAAGCTATTGCATCGCTTGCAGTCATAGGGATGGTGTGGTAGGCGTGGTCTAGTGCATTTGAAAAGTTTCTGTCTTTACCTCAGGTGTAGTAATGAGATACATATATTAGATAAGCAAGATAATTTATCTTAGGGGCAATTGCAGCATGAGATGCAGCAAACAGGAACAGTTTGGACTAAGCTGTCATACATTGTACAACCTCTTTCATCAAAGCCTATCAATTTTATTGGTGCAGTGAGTTGCTTTGTAATACATGGCCTTGCTGTTAGGAGTAAAATTAGGTCAATATTTGATCTAGGACACCTAAATCTTGTGTTTATGAGATGGATTTAAAACCTGCAGCAAGTTTACCCTTCCTGGTTTATCTTGTGTTCAAGACCAGTCCAAAGTCCAGTAATGTAAAGAGGTTCATTTATGTTGTTATCCTGTGGCTTACAACCAAAAACTAAAAAAAGGCTATGCAGACAAGAATATGCACATTCTTAAAAAGAATTAATCTATGCTGCAAGGAATTTTCATTAAGTACTTTGCCTTTGTGATCCAGGGAGAGCCCTAACCTGATCTACTTCCCACAACAGATCATTAGGGTTTAGTTCTGAGTACGGAGTTCTGCTGCACCATAGAGTCTTCATCCTAAACCACTCATCCCCCTAACCTCCCCTCAGACAAATTTAAACTGAAAAA
Organism: Rhipidura dahli; assembly: GCA_013399225.1. Taxonomy (NCBI): domain Eukaryota; kingdom Metazoa; phylum Chordata; class Aves; order Passeriformes; family Rhipiduridae; genus Rhipidura; species Rhipidura dahli. Next base: position 46,298 of record VXAC01000238.1, on the reverse strand, counting down.
CAAAGAACACAGGCCAAAAAATAGGTGAGTAGGAGTGGAGGTTAATAGTTGGGTGTATTTATGGTTGCAAAGCAATCATATAGCCTGGCTTGCACAAGGAAGTTGTCCTAGTAAATTTTAAGTTAGTCTCAAAAGTTCCTTATGGGCGACTAAACATGGAAATCTGATTTTTTTAATTTTAGCTCTATTTACTGTTATCTTCAGTCATTTTGCTGAGCTGTTACATGATGTGGGTGATGTAATTGGAATTGCATCAGAATCACATGAGGCTGGAGATGTAACAGCAGCACACACTGTAGGAAAACAGGGGTGGACTGAGTCATGCTGGGCAATATCTCCTGCATGGGGATAGCAGGGCTGAGCACCAGCCCCAGGTCTGGCCCTCCTGCACCTCCAAGTCATCTTCCCAAGATAACCAAGTTCACACGTACCTTTCCCAGCAGCCTGGGCTGTCAGGGCTGTGAAATCCAAAGTGTCTCATGAGTCATCAGCACTCAATCCCCTCAAAAGTTAATTTCCCCTGAGAGCTTTGGGATTCCGAAAAAGCAGATGGCATGGTGGGAACTCCATGCTGCCATGGTTAATATCCTCTTTTCCTATCAATGTTACTTTGCATCATAGTTCTTGCAGTAGTTGAGGGAGGAAATCAATAACTTGGAGGATTTAAATCTATGGAAGGAATAAGCTGGATGCAGGTTGAAAGGAGCTATAGGAAACATGTTTCCTGAAAGAGATATTTAAAGGGGGGAAAAAGGAAGTGTGAATTCTTGAGATGGAAAGGAAATCACTATTCCACAGTAAGTCTGGAAGTTATCCAGTGGAATATAACAATAAGGTTCAAGGAATCATCAAAAGCACATAATATTTGTTATTAACTGTAAGAACAATATTTAGCTATTTTATAGCTCTGAGAGGAAGCATCAACTCTTTACACACAGCATCAGGCACACATTTACTAAAGGCTGTTAGAGGAGTGGGCCATGTCCTCATCAACAAGGTGGGTGAGGAGGTGGTGGCCACTGCCAGCCTGTGCAGCTCCTTCACCGAGGCTGGGTTGATCCCAGGCAGGCAGGCTCAGCTAAGAGCTTCCAACCTAAATTTCTGCCATAGCAACTGCAGGCAAATCACAAGGCAGGGTGATGGAGGACACAAGTTTCAACAGAATAGGCATCATCCATCTGGGCAAGGTCAAGCCACAGTGGCTTGGAAAGCCCTAAAAGGATAGATAAAATGATAGCTGTAACATTTGTAAACAGGAAAGACTAAGTCTTTCTGAAGCCACTAGCATCTTGCCAAGTTGGAGGAGGGAGAGCCAAGTCTGGTAAACATGGAAAAGAGAAATCCTGACCTTTTTTTTTATTTTCTTGCTAGAGAGGGCCCTTTTAGGAAAAATTGCTTTCATAGAGAGATTTGTTATGATGATCTGTGTTTTTAAAATGGGGTTGTGGTGTTGTTTTGATTTTTTTTTTTGGTTTGTTTTTTTTGCTTGTGTTGGGGGGGCTTTTTGGTTTGGGTTGTTTGTTTTTTGTTTGTTTGTTTGGGTTTTTTGTTTATTTTTTGTGGGGGTTTTTAAGTGTTTTGTTTGGTTTTGTTTTGATTGCTTTCTTTTTTTTTTTTTCTTTTTTTTTTTTCTTTTTTTTTGGTTAAAAGCCTTTCAAAGCATATGGTTTTTACACTTTATACATTACCTATTTTGAAAATGTTCTTAAGACATAATTAAGACTTCAAATATCAAAAATAAAATATGTTTTGTGAATAAAAAGAAATAATTAGGAGTTTTTAATTTTAATTGCTCTAGTTTGGTCTATTTTCCACACTATCTGTTCATGAACTTTTCAAGATTTTAATTTTCTCCTTCCATTCCTGGCCAGGGAACTTCCTTATGTCTCAAAATCTTAGTGCTATTGGCATGCAGTTGCGCTACTAGAAAATTTGACATGCATGAAACACTGGTACAGCAGGAAATATTGTAACAGGGAGCAGAAGAATTACACTCTGTAAAATTTTAGATTTCTGCAAGGGGAAAGGAGACAAAGTGAGAATCTGTGGATTTAAAGATGAGGAAAAAAAATAAATTTATCTGTTTAGTTTTGGATAGACAGGAGAGAAAGTTTGGGCAAGAAGAATGGGAACACACACACACACACACACAACTTGTCTTACCAAAAAATAAATGCTGCAAAGATGCTGAAAATCTTTCCTATAAGGAATGTGCTGTCATGCTACAGGCTGTGGGAATTCTTGCACATCGTTCTGAAGCTGCTGCTAATTGGTGCCACCAAAAGGAGAAGCTAGAATAGACTCTTTCTCTATCAAGCTGAGTGTGGCCTGTAACAAATAGAGAAAATACATATCATAAAGGTCAGTTCCACTGTGGACACTGCTTTTGAAATGAAGTAATTACTTTAGCAGCCCAAGGAACAAGTGTTTTGAAGGTAATTCAGCCCTTCAGTCTGGGCCTCCTGCAACAGCAGCAGTCCTCCTTCTGTCTTTGTGTGGTCTCTGGCTCTCTCCTGGCAGGCCACATTGACTTTTTGTGATCAATCCATTAATCACTGCATATGTCGTACAATATTCTTATCAGCTTGAGAAGCAGCACAGCCTTTTCCAAGAAGCATTTTGGAGGGGCCCCACATTCCACGTGAAGTCTCCTAGTGCCAATATGCTCTGGTATGGAATGACATCAAACAAACTAGCGATTTCCTTGGAGTGTGTTCTGGAAACTTGAGTAGTTCTTGATGGCATCTGACATCCCATTTGCCTTGAAGTTAACATTTTGATGATGTCTTGCCTGGCTCTACCTTTATACAATTATAAGCCGTAGATTTTAAGCTGTCTAAAAGAGATTAAACTGTTTTCCAACCAGCTGCTGCAGTCTGATGCTTGGCATATGGGTAATGGATAGGGTTGCCAACTTGGAAATATGGGTAAAATTGTAAACACCTTCATGAAAAACAGCATAGAGAGCTTGGTGAATTGCTCAGAAAACTAGAAGACTAATGCTGTTTTTCTGGGAAAATGAAATATTTTCAAGAGGAACATTTATTTCTTGTTTTCTATTTCGATTGCCATTGCATACAGCACCAACATAGAGAGGGGACAGAAAAAAAGCTGCTGCAGATGCATAAGGCCACACCTACACCTTGCATAACTGGCAAAGCATCTCTCAAACCAGTTGAATGCCACCGCCTCACATGAAATGAAGGTCTGCCAGACAGTCAAGAGATTTTCCTGCTCTTGCAAGGGTTTCATGGTCATTGTGTGTATGCTGGTTATTTAAAACACAGGTATAGCTCTCCCTTAGTTGGTATTACAGCATCTTCAGCCCTCCATTCTGAAAGCCATTCTTGGTGCAACAGTCAGAATGGCAGAGTCTGGAAACACTTTCTAGCAGACCTTTCATGTTTTTGTTTTCTGGGGGAGGGAGGGGTGGGCTCTGCATGCTTGGAAGGCAAAATCCCTTTCCCCAGGCTGAGTTTATGGGGTGGCTGCCACAGTTGGTGAAACGCAGCTGCTGGGTGGGCTGGCACCAGAACCAGGCATGTCAGGTGGGATACTGCCTCATACTCTGGCACAGCTCATCTCACATGCTGTCTTGCAGTTTCTGTTGATGTCTTCAGAAGGACTCATACTGCCAGTTCAAAAAACTCAGCATGGTTTGGAAAAGTGCTGCTCTGCTCCAAAACCAGGTCACTGGGGGAAATGAGAGCAAACGGAAAAGATCAGTTTCTCAGAGGGGTGATTTCTGTTAAGGCAGTATGTGGTCTGTTATGAAACGGCTTAGGAGAATTATTTATGCCTGTCGAGCCATACAAGCAGGTCATCATTTGCAACACATTTAGGCTTTACAAGTGACTGACAGATCGTGCTGTGACCCAGTTAAGGAAAACATAATCTCCGGTACCTGATGGTAGTTTAAATAGTTCAACACTTCAATATGAGCAGTACTTCTCTTTTCTTAATAAAATATGATTTGGCACTTACAGCTTTTCCGAGGTTCCCCATCTTCACTCCGTTTCCAAAGTATTGTTTGAAGGTAGTTGCCTTCAATGTCTAGAGAAGTTAAAATATTTTATTACCTTATTAGAGAGGAAGGACATAAAAATATTCTGGATGCCTGCTGGAGAACTGTCTAAGCCAGGGCTTTCTTCCTGTGTACCTCCCCAAGAGGTATCCTGTGTTATGACCATGACATTTTCACTTGATGCTTTGTGTCTTCTTCATTTGAAGGCAGGTCTGAGTCAAAGCCTTGGAGTTTAATTTGTCTGACTAATTGGTAATCCAGATCTAGTCAGCTTGAATGAAACCATGAACTAGAGCAGCTGAAGTAATACTCCCAGTCCGTACATTCTCCTTCCCAAAGACACTGGAAAGCCAGCAAAGAAACTGCATGAACCAAAAGGAAACCACCTCATCGGAGGAAAGCAAGGGAAGGGATGTGAGGAGCTATTTAACCCATACAGTCCTGCATTTATGGTGATGTTTTGAGTGCTCAGGAAATGCAGGTTGCAATTCGCAATCGGCTCATGAGAGAGGGTAAAACATCCCTGCTGCAGGCAGAGGACCTGGGCTCTCCACCCATCCAGGTGTGCAGGCCACATCTGCACCTTGGTGCTCAGGCTTATGCTTCTGATGGTTCACAGAAATTAAAAGCTGACCACATTAAGACAGATATTTTAGGAGTACAGGAATTGCCTCAGTAGTTACCAAAGGTGTATCTTAGAAGCTGACTAAAAATCTTTGTGTAGGCTGAAATAATGACACTACATCATACTGAATGGAAGGAGAGAGGGAAGAGGTAATTTAGTTTATTTTTGGTAGACATTGTTGAAAAGAACCCAGCATGAATAGAGATGGTGGTTTTTTTTCAGCAGTTTCACAGCTAAATTAAGCTAACTTAGATAATGAGGGCATTGCTTTTACACTTGGGGTGTACAAAACATTTCCATTTAACATTTAAAAATAGAAAATGGCATGAAAACATCAGTTTGGGAATGATGTTACTCATTGTGGAATTGTGCCATTTACTTCAATGGGAACAATTCCTCTAATAAAAATTAAAGAAGTACTTAATAAAAAAATCTGAATGTTAACAATCATAAATATAGTATTGTTAAGAGAGCTACAGAAAAGTTCAGTCATGTGTCTAAGGGATTCAATTAAGAGATCTGAAGTACAAAAAATGAATAAAAGAAAAGTAAGAGCCTGCAGAGACATGGGGGACTCTGAAATTTCCCTCCTAAGACACACAGACACAAAACTGAAACTATTTTTATCACCTCCTGTGTCTGAGTTTATCATAAAAATAAGCTTTTCTGCAAACTCTTTGTACCAAATTGTGATATTGCTGGCTCTGATCCTCATTTCAGCTACAAATTAAGAGTAATTCTAGCCAGCTTCTTGTAAAATATATGCAAAAGTTAAATGAGACTTGTGGTTTCTGCTGTTACAAAATTTCCTTGACATTTGTTAACTCTTTTACTAAGGCCTTTCACTCATTACTACCTGAATTAATGAAAAAAGGTTACACATACTGTTTCAATAGTGTTTAAGGAGTCATGTTTAGACCTTTTCCATACAGCAAATCTTCCTGTACATCAGCGACTACTGTATGATTGTCGAACTCCTGCTAGTTTGCGTAAGAGCTGTCTGATAAGACCGTGAAATATGGTAGAAAGGCAGTGCTTTGGATTGTTTTTTTATGTTGAAGTGACCAGAGGGAAAAGCAACTTTATTTTCTGTAGGTGCTGACTGAGGTCTGGAGAAGAAAGTTGCTGCAGTAAAATGCTTATTTCTCAAGTAACTCTGCCCATGGCTTCAACCCTGGGGGTACCCTGAGAGCACATGGGGCACAGCAATTTTCAACCACGTCAAGTTCCGCTGCATGCAATTCATGTTGTTAACTTCTGTTATGATCACAAGCAAGAAGAGAATCCACATACAGAAACTCCTGTCTCTGTTCTGAGTGTCTCAGGCTGGGTCTGTAGCAGTGTTGGCAGCCCAGATGTCACTAATCGTGCAATGCACTAGTGGCAGCTGTGTGAACTGCTCCTTGGCAACTGAAGGGTGGCACACCTGCACTAGGGTCAGAGTGTCATATTTTTAGCTAGTTTTTCAGTCTCTTCTTTGAGGATTATGATAACTGACATCATTCAGTTTTGTACACCACGGGGAATACATAAAGAAAATGAAGGAAGATTAATTTGCCTTTTCAGGAGTGAATCTGCATGGGTTCATTGACTTCGCTGGAATTGTTTGTTCCTTTGCAACAAGCTGAGGGCAATAACATGGTTGTATGAATCAGCTGCAGCTGAACTAAAAATGAAAAGTAAATCCCTGCTGTATCACAGGCACCAGGCTGCAAGAGCCAACAAACATTTGCAGTGCAGCTCATCTTTGTTCTTCTGGCACGAAACAACTCCTAAAAATCCAGACGCTGCAACTCAATCCACCCTGCTTCTGGAATGAAGCCAAAGCTCTCTTTTCAGATTGACAAGATGCTGTTAGCTTTAAAGGCTGCTCCATACATATTGTACACCCATCAGAAGAAGCAAACATTGCCCATGAAAGTCCATAGGACCACTAGGTTCTCATCTGATGCTCACACTTGCACAAAATGTCACTGATCTTGGAGGGTCATAGAATCATTAAGGCTGGAAAAGATTTTCAAGTCCAACCATCCACTTAGCACCACAGCCAACAGCCACAAACAACAGTTTAATGTTCAGCATTAAACCACATCCTCAGGTGCTATAACCACATATATTTTTAAGACTTCCAGGGATGGTGACTCCACCACTTCTCTCAGCAGCCTGTTCCAGTAATTGACAATCCTTCCTATGGAGAAATTTTTTCCAATATCTGATGTAAAATCTGCCCAGTTCAAGTACCACATTCCATCCACAGGTCCCTTTCTTGGTTGTGGACCTTTGGGGAAATCAAATATTTTTGTCTGTCAAAGAGGTGTCAGGGGTATGACAGTTGAGGGGCAGAACTGACAACATGCATACATAGAAAAGCCATTTGGTAATTTCAATGGCCTTTTTTCACTCAAGTTGAAGAACTCAAATTTTGTCCTTGTGTGTTTTCTTTGTGCCTGAGTGTCCATATGGGAGACTGGGGATGAACATACTGAGTAGGCCAAGGAGGGAGTGGTGTGGGTGTGTCAAGAAGAATCTGCTGTACATGGGTTCACAGCTCCATATGGGACTCCCGTCTTCTCTGTCAAAGTACAGGACACCTTCTCACCACCACTTCAGGAAGATAGCAACTCCTGCTACATGACTAAGTTTTTTGGTCTTTTCAGCTATATCCCATTTCCTTTACTTGCAACGTACTTTTTTCTTCTGTGAAACTTCTGTAAGTTTTGTATAACAAATATATTTAATTTTCATTCCATATATAAAACTGATGAGAAAATTATTTCAACTGCTATTATTTGTGTTAACTAATGAAAAATTTCTCCTTAAGTTCCTAGTAAGTGTGATAGTTCTTGATGTTAACAATGCTTGTTCATGTAGGTTTCGAGAATAGGATATTGCTGTGTGGTGAGTGAATAGGAGCTCCTGAAGAGTTACTGCAGACTCAATGGTCAATCCATGCAAACATTTCATCGGATTTAATAATTTTTTTCACCAATTTATTTCCTGCATATTGCTGCTTTTTGAATTAGGTATGCAAAATGAGAACAATAAGGATGTGTTGTTAAAATGTTGTTAACAATGCTATCCACAGACTTTATCTATTAATGGGAACAGATGTATCTGCAGCTGAAGTTTGAGAAAAGCTGTATGAGCTGTGAAACAGAGAGATCTTTTAATTAATTGTAAATTTTTCTTTGCTGTGTTTAGATGATGGTACTTTTTTGTAGGGTCTAAATGACTCAAATAAATACAGATAAAAATGCTTGACTGCACTTGTACATGTACACTCTACTGTATTTGTTGTAACTGCAAATACTTTTCCTAGGTTTCTCTCTGCTTGCCTTTGAGAACCAATTTTTTAATACTGTGGCATAGTTCATAAGAAAGGCATTACCTTCAAGCTGATGACATCATTCACTTGCCTAAGATCTTAATATCTCTTGTCAAATAAAACTTTCAATCCTTTATAATTTTAAGACAGATGAAGATTGCAAATTTTTCATTTTTCAGTATTAAGAAGGAAATGTTGGTCATGCAGGGAACAGAAATTTTAAAGAAATAAGCCATGAGGACATAAAGCTAGTCATTCATTACCACTGCTGAACTGAAGACCCATACCAAAACTCACTATTTGGTCCTTTCACAAGACTTTTGCAGAGGCAACAGTTCAGCTAGCAAGGTTTCAAAGTGAAAAAACAAGTGAATTGGCATCTTTTAAAGCAGTTTACGTGCTTGCTTAAAGGCATGTGTACCACCACATCTGTCTGTTGCCAAAGAATAAGACCCATTTTCTCTTTCTATTTTTCAGTCAAATTTTATATTATGTTCTGATTGAAATAAATATTCTGTCTTCTTAACTGAAGCTAATGCATTTGTGCAAAACTTTGTTTCATTCTGAAAGCTTTGATAAAAAGAAAACACAGAAGATTATTCCAGGAATTTATGAATTTATAGTGCTAGAAACTCAGATTCTCGGTGTAATTGAGATGACAGTCAGATACACACTGGGACATAAATATAGCCATGTGATTGCTGGATCTGAGTATGTTCTCTGTAGTGTATTAAAAAATGCCCAAGAAGTGGTCTAGACACACAGATCTTTGCTCTGTGCCACACCTAGTATTTTGGGTCTAAATCATGGCAATGCTGAAACAGCAAGTATTACAGAGGGGATTACATCTTTTGCTGGGTATTTTCTTACCTGGAGCAATCTCCTGAGATCTTCCTACACCAAAAATAGTGGTGAGCACTCAGGAATAGCCTGGGCAAGGGGTCTCTGCTTGTTCTACAATCAGTTCATCATCCAGGTTGTGGAGCTCCTGCCAACACCTTTGTGGGTGTGAATACTTTGAAATACTGTGCCTGGTATGACACAGGTTCACCTTTTTGTTTCATCCAAGTTACTCAGTAAGTGTTATATAGCTGCCCTTGTCTTGCTGGATGAGGGGGCATTTCTGGGAGTGTCATGTGCCAGAGCAGAGCAGTGGGAGTGAGCTCATGGCAGCAGAGACACAGAGAGTACAGAAGGACTTGTGTTATGATCCCTTTGTACCAGTTAGGGAGAGCGATGCATGCAATTGCCTCTCATCTTGATCTCTTTTGCTTCTTACAAGACACTTTTTCTAAGAGCTCTGAGAAAGCTGGAATCTGTGGTGTTAATTTCATTAAGCCTTTCCTAGGAGCTAATTGAACCAGGAAAGGCTCATGGCTTTGTTGAATGCTCTGCACCAGAATGCAGAGACTCTTGAGCAGAAGCCATACAGTGATGTGGCTTGGTGGGTCAAGACTCAGTGTGCAAGGGACTAGTGGAAGTGTTGTCTGAGAGAGTATTTTCTCATCATTTATTAAATTAATACAACCAGGTAATGTAAAAGTAGTATCTATGCTGACATGGGTGATTTTGTGCAGCTCCAGCACAGTCTGCCTAAACTTGCCTGTAAGGTGCCTGGAAACATCACTTACGAGCAGACTGCAGGATTTTTAAACAGCTTGTAGAGCCAAGTTGCTTGTCAGACTGAAAGTTCTACAAAGTAACAAAACACACACAGTTAAATGAGATAAATCTGTAACATATGAGCTTACAAAAAATTAAGACCAAAAAGCTACATTTGTAAAGGAAATTGTTTTGAGATATCTCTGTAATCTGGAGTTTCAGAGATGAAAGAAAAGAGGTGGAAATTAATCCAACATTCAATGCAGCCTCAGGTTGTAACATCTTTTAGTTAACTCAAACATAAATAAATGATAACACACCATTATCTTCTGAGACAGGGAGCTCCAGGATATTGAGGCAGTTCAGGTAGTTTACCAGACTTGCAGCATTACAGAATTTTATGTTAAAGGTAACATCTGAAAACTGCCTTTTGTTTTATGAGTTAGTGGGAGTTCCCAAGCTCTTCGGGATGAGCTGACTTTGTCCTTTCCTTTAGAAAGCCATGGACCCAGGAACAGTTGCATTCATCTACAGGCAAATTTATTTTATTTTGTCATTAATGCAAATTCTCTTTGCACTTAAAAGCTCAATGTCACCTTTAGCCCTTTAGAACAAACTCACTCCTATGGTAAACGAAAATGCTTTTAACTGTGTTTCCCACAGATTCCCACTTTTATCCCCACAGATTCTTTTACCTCACCTTTACCTCATTTGTCCACCAAACGGGGGATGAGTGAGCCTCGCTCTTGTCCAGCATGTTCCAAGTTGTGCACAATATAAAATTCTTAACCCAGAAATGTTAAGCGTGCACCCACATTGCCGTGTGGCATGTCAGTTTTGCCAAATCTATACCGACCTTTTGGGATGTAGCTATTCCAACACCCTGCTGAAACAGGGAAAGAATATTTGAAGTAATGCCACCTGGCCCACTGAGTTTTTGTAGTGAAAAGGGATTCCATCAGTTAAAGGCAGGATCTAAGAGGAAGATGTGCTAATACTTCTATTTAAATACACACTGGTTCTTTCTCTTTTCCTGTAACAACATAAAATATGCCTTCCATTCCCAGGGTCTTTACCTGAAATATAGGCTATCAGTAATAAGAGTTAAGAAAATAAATATTGATGGATCAGAAGTAGCAAGCTTTGAAGTCCAGGGAGTGGTGACTAAGTGCTTAAACCAACAACAAGCTTCCTGATTTGTGAAGTATCTTAAAGCACAAAGACACAAAAACTGGGAAAAGGAACTCTTTCTGCCTCCTTTTGTTTACTCATCCAGGATGGTCTCTGCTGGCTAGGTTTGTATGCACAGCAGTACCTGGGTAGTTATCACACATGCAGAGTCTAAATATTCATAACAATTTTTTTAGACTCTGGTGTGTATGAACAAGCTTTCTCTCTCCTCAGTGATAACAGAGGCTTACTGGCTGCTCTCCAGGACTTTTGGAGGAAGTGGTTTTATGAGACACCTGGTTTCCTGTCCAACACTCTGGCAGAACTCCAGCTCCTGCAATTTAATCTCCAAAATGTATTTGGAAAGAAAATTCTCACTTTTATTCTAGCATTGCATTTGCTTTGATTTCTATTTGCTATTAGGTTTAGTGAATGTGGTGGAAACTTGTCAGATACTTAATGTCACTTCCTTCAGCATTGGCTTATACCTCTCTGATTTTTTTCTCTAGTATTGCAGCTGGACATCAAGGGATTCTTCTCTGGTTTTCTTGTCTTATTTAATTTTAAACTCTGCCTTGCTTGCTATTTTTACTCTGTTGATATCCTTCTAGCATTTCCAGGATAGTGCTGGGTAGCAGAAATTTCCTGGTAAACTATAGGCCTTGTTGGTGAAATATAAATATTGCTGGTTACACCATTTTTTTATTGGTTTCATTACTAGAAATAACACTAAACAGCAGCAGAAGAACACAGCTTGGGTTTGTCTCAGTGTAAAGGCTGCTTCGGGGTTGCTTTGCACCTCCCAGCCTGCATGCAGATGGTGATTGAAACCAGGTCTCAGGATTAGGGAAGGGTGGTGGCTGGTGCTGCTTTTGGAGCGCCGGTGTGTGTGCTCCCTGCAGTGGGGACAGGCCTTCCCCACAGTGATGTCTCAGTGCTGGGTGTCCCCTCTGGTGAATCCCCAGCAGCTCTCCCGCTGCTCTGTGTCATGCTGGGGAGATGTGCCCAGGGATAATCATCAGTGTGATTTCTCTCCATTTGCATGGGTCAGTCAGATTTGCCTTCTCCAGGTATTTTAACAATGATTTGATAATTTCCATGGTGTAGGGTTTTTTCCCCTCTACACTTAATTGAAGTGGTACTGTCAAGTTGTATTTTAAGTATTGTTTCTTTATTTGATCATCTCCTGTCATTTTGTTGTTTTTCAGTTTTTTACTTGCAGCACAGGATTTAGAGTTAGGCAAATAAAAGAACCGTAAGGGTAAAATCTACCATTACCAAAGAACGTTTTTTTGAATTGTAATTCTATGAAACTCAGTGAGTTAAAAAGGCTCATTTCTCTAACAAAATAACATGCTAGGCTTTCTACTGAAAGGACCAGTAATAATTGGATTTCCATGAAAAGAATTATTCAATATGAATGCATCCTTGCAGTGAGAGGCTCTTCAGTGCTTTGCATTTCATTACCAAAAGAAAGGACATTTCAGTAAGGATATATTGTATTAACGTATGATGAACAGAAATGTCAGACTGTACCTAAGGTACGACTGAATTCAGGAGTTAATTTGCAAACACACGAACTCCAGAACAAATGATGTTTTACAGTTTTCCCTAGATAATGCAGGAAAAGGCAAACTGGAAACTTTGTGCATCTCGACAGTAGCAGGCAGTTGCTCATCTTTATGAGTTTCAACATCCCTGACACACGTACTTTTCTAGGAAAAGACAATGTGCCTGAAATGTGTATTGAACACACATTAATTAAGTGCTCTGACAAGTTCCATGAACCAATGACGCCAATGACAGTGCCAAGACTTAAGGATGTTTAGGGATCAAATCTATTGATTGCATTAAAAAAAAAGTACTTTTAGACTAGATTGAGTGCCAAATTTAAAAATCCTTGATGTGGCCATTCACTGCCTTCCAGTCACCTTCAGCACAATCTTTACATCACATCTTTAATGCCTATACAGGTAGTGTGTAAGTAACTATGGCATTTCTTAATACAAATTTTAGTCGAATCACAGGACAATTTAGATCAAAAGTCCTTGGAAGATATGCATCATTATTAATTTCAAGTAGTAATCATAAAATAGTTTAGGTTTGTGCCTTTGCAAATGTGATCATTTCTGTGCAGGAACACAGTGGTTTCCTCATGGGTAAAATTTTTAGCAAATTTGAGCTATTTTTTTTACTTTGCATCTTGCATCTCAAAATGTTATGTTGTCAAGCTCAGGAAACATCCTGAAAATAAGTTTGTTTGCTTCAACATAAAACCTTTGTTTCTTCCCAAACCCCCAAGCTTGGAAAACAGAACAAAACATGGGTCCAAAGATCAAAGATATCATGAGTCTGCAGATTTTCTCTTTCCATGCATATCTTCCCCTTTGATTATCATGTTTCTTTCCACTTGAACAAGACCAATATTAATTTAATTAATTTATAGGGTTGGGGAAAGATAATCTGGAATTGTGGAGTCTATAGCTCCCTGCCCTTGCAGAAAAGTTTTACAGTAGAAAATCATCACTACATGATAGTGATTTTCTCAGTTTTGTCCTGAATAATATCAGTCAGTCCAAGTTTACCCTTCAGCTGTTTTGTTTCTGTGTTGTCACGGGCTCTACAACTCCCCAGGACTGCCCTTAGGAGTCAAAAAAACAGCTTTATCTTCCCAAGCTAATGAACATGTTGTTACCAGTACATTGTGTAATAACTCCAACTCGCCACGATGAGATTGTTTATAAGCATTTGCTGATACGAGGTGCTGTTTTCTGGTCTCCTTCTTCTAGTAAAAGACCAAAGAAAACAGCTGTGGAAATGACACTTGAATGCGATTTGGGAGATAAAGGTCTGATGAAGAAAGGAGCTCTGGAGAATATCTACAGTGGGATGAGTGGAAAGCCTCCCTCATACAAAAACAGTTCAAAAGAGTTGATTTTAGTCCAGGAAGAATTGTCAGCAGAGGACTTATCCTTCTGAAGAAGGTAAATGATCTAAAGAGAAGGTTTGAGTCTGACCATAACACAGGAATGGAGCTTCCCACATTGAGCCTCCATGGAGCAGATGCTCTTTGCTTGAACAATATAACCAGCTGATTTTTCTGTGGTGCAGCTTTTTATTATTAGACTATTATACTGTGCAGAGGCCTACAAGATCAGTGGCAGAAGCAGAAATAACCTATACCTAATTTACTAAACAAATCTGACATAGGCCACAAGACTGGCTTAGTCTTGAGCAGCACTTCAAACACATAAAACCCATTAGCTTCACCTGGAAGTTACGCGCACCCCTCAAAAAGAGAACTGGGGCTTTCAGAGCCACACTCTTTTGGCATAGGATGAGGGAGTATTTAGTAAGGAAGAGTAGGAACATTGTTGTACAATGAGCCAGGCCACCTGGTCCTTTAGATGGGATTCTACTCTGTGGGACGTTGTTCCCATGGATTCAGCTCTCTTGCAGACACAATCAGGTGGCAAGTTGGGTGGGTCCATGGAGAAAACAGGTCATACCACTATTCTGAGTTAAAACGGAAAGGGTAGTGCTAAAAAGAGCAATGTTTCTGGATACAATTGCTTTATTTATTCACAGTAACTAATGTTTGTGCTGCCCATTCACAGCAAAGCAAAGAAAAGCAAAGCAAAGCAAATTGTGGTAACAGTGGACAGGAATCAGTTAACATATTTTTCTTTGCTGCAAGATGGAGAATTTTACAGATTATTTTTAAAACAAGCAGAGTCAGTGCTGCATGCATCACTGGAAAGTAAAGGCTCCTTTAATCTTTTTATCAGTTGCAGATTCACTTTATATTTTTTGTCTTGCTCTGGTGATGGCTTTAGTCTATGGTAGAAGGACCCATGTTTCTATACCATGCACTTGTCACACTCTCCTTCAGACACTACTGACCTTGCCTGTGTTTCCAACTTGCTGGTCTCTTGCTATTGGCAATTAGCCGAAGCCTTAAAATGCCTTTTTGTATTTTACAGATACCTGCAGCTAAACTGTTTTTATGAATTCAAAGAAAATTAATGGCGTTCACCACTTCCAGGCCTAGTGACATGTTTTTCAAGGCATTTTTATATTACAAAAGTATTTATAAATTAATCTATCTTATAAGACGTTTTGTTATTAAGAGGCTGATTAATCTGAACCTTTCTCCCACTCCTACACACTCATAAGATATGAAAAAAATTTACTTATCTGTCATGTACTGCAGTCTGTGTACACAGTCTTGGCTCAGAAATGGAGTAGTCTTGAAGCTGTATATTATATTGTGACACACGTTTTTTTCTGAGCTGTATATGTCATGAGTAAATATGGATGTTCATCTTAGCATCAAAATTATCAGACACAGTAGTAGCACAGGAGTTGTCTGGTGTTTGTGGAGCTCATCAGAGAGACACACAATTGCTCTCCATAATGCAAAATGGGACTTTCAGCAGCATCTCTGAGAAAAATGTTAGTTCAAATGCTTTGGCTACTAGTTTAACCTGGCCATCTTTGTTATTTCTAATCTCTATCATCTACCAGGACTTGTGCAAACCATTTGACATTATCTTGTGAGACATCATTTTCTCTAAATTAGAGAGATACATATTTGACAGGTGGACCACTCAGTGGATAATAAACTGGCTGGAGGGTCATACTTAAAGAGTTGTGGTCAATGGCTCCATGTCCAAGTGGAGAGCAGTGATAAGTGGTGTCCCCAGGGGTCAGTACAGGGACCAGCTCTGTTTAACATCTTTGTTGGCAACACAGTCCACGGGAGCCAGGGCACCCTCATCAGCTGACGGCACAAATCTGTGTGGGGCAGTCCACATGCTGGAGAAAAGGGATGCCATGGCATTGGAACAAGATGACCTTTAAGGTCCCTTCCAGCCCAAACCACTCTTTGGTTCTAAGACCTGAGCAAGTAAAAACTGCTTTGATAAGATTGTAACTATGATATGACATTTTTTATCACAAGGGAATCATCTCAGTTAATTTGCTGAAACTTTAATGTGGAGGGGTGGGAAGAGAACTGGAGAGGAAGCTACCTAATATTTATTTTAAGAAAAATAAGGACTTACGTGTTATAAAATGTTAATAACTTTTTTTATCAACTTATTTTTCATTGTTTTTGTATTTGTTTTGCAAACATGGAACACCTGTGAACTCAGCTTTCTTCAAAAATGGACCTGGTGTGAAAAGTTGGTGGTTGTGCATTATCTACCAGATAAGGGATCTATCTAGATCCATCACTACAAAATTAGAGGAAAAGCAACTTCTTCATCCTTTACCAGAAATCATTTGGCAGCGTTAAAATATAATGCAGTTTCCACCAGATTTTTAGAAGAAGCCCAAACAGAGCACAACATAGGTTCATGTTTTCAAGAACTCAGTTCACATTAAGAAGTTAAGAGGTGAATCAGAACTTCCTGTAATGACTAATGGGTAACAGAGAGTTCTGGTTCTCAATTAGATTGCTCTTTTATGCCCCTTTTCTTCTCCCTCTGATTAATTACAGTTTCCTGAAAACATTGTTCACTTCTTGGAAATTCAAGGGCTGACTGGTCAGCAGCATCATATGAGATTGTGGTCACATCATGCTGTGCTTTCAGATGCTCCTAGGCTGCATCCATATTCAGAAATGTTAAACTTCATCCACTAATTGTATACACCACACATTATTTCTGTCATTTTTAGAAAACTCTTCTTAGAGCTACTGAAAACAAATACCTTTTTGTAAGGTAAGGACTGTAAGTCTGGCAGAAATATTAATTTCAAAATGGCTTGTCACTCTGAGGTGAAGAGCTCCTTTTCTCTATTTTCTGTTCATGATACACATTTTTGCTTAAAATTTGAGTTGTACTATCTATACACCTTGTCCTTGAAACTGCCCTTCTTGCACCTCCAACTTCTTTTTTCTCTTGTCTACACACATTCTTTCTGTACTCAAGCATATTTGATATTAACTCTGTTTCTCTCTGTACCCCCCTGGCTATCTACTGTACTGCAAAAGCTCTAGGTAAAGTTTCCAAAAAAAAGAACGAGAATAATAAACCATGAATCAATAATGGTAGTTAGGAACTTTCAGTCTTATATGAGCAACATTTTATGTAATCCTACTCACATTACAAAACTGTGATCACTGCTTTCATTTCACAGACAAGGAAAATGAGGCTGAGAGGGACAGAGAGGTACCCAGGATTGCATGGCCTGCCTGTGGCACAGCCAGAGTTTGCATTTAGGATTTCTTGGTATCAGGAAAATTTGTGGTTTGCTGCATTACCAGATATATTGCTAGCTGCAAGTGACTGGAGTAAACAAGTATGTTTACAATTCAGATAAGTTGGTAACATTGGTTTTTTGTTCTTCTTCTCCTTTTGGCAGTCTCAGGAGAGCAGATTCTTGAAAAAGCCTCATGCTAAACATTTTGGCTTTCATCATGCTAAAGTGTTCTGTCTTTGTTTTTTTGATCAAGAAAGTGATACGGAGTAAACAATTCCTAAAACAGCCATGTGATGAGTAGCAGAGGGATGAAATCAGAACATAGGTTGTGCCTACATATTAATCCCTTACTTTGGTGTTTGAAAGCCAGAGCTCTGCTTTGGGGCCTTTAAGACCCCTGAGAGTTTTAAGGAGCCACTTTTCCTAGGAAATGGATGCTATAGGGAGCAGAACACAAAATTACCTCCAATTCACAGAAGAAATTGGAGGCATTGAGTGTTTGTGTTCAGTTTCCTTGCAGTGAATATTACCTAACCCAAACAATCTGTTGTCTGTGTTATCCTATCCTATCTCCTTGAATACCATGAACATGTTCACACCCTTAGATTTGTGCCTGGTCCATGATGTCCAATGTGCCCAAATATCTACTTTTAGATTCTTCATTCCAGCCATCATAAACAGTGATACTTTTTCAGAGGAGTCTGAAGAAAAGACAGTCTCTCAGGAAATGTCCTCTGCCATACCAATGGGCATAACATAACAGCCAGGACCTTTCCATAAATAATGACCTATCTTGTGTAGCTTTTACTTGTTGGAAATAGTTGCCTCTTGCAATCTTCTGTGGGATACAGAGATTCAAATGAGTAAGCTCAGAGCTGTGTCCCTGTAGCATGCTGCCCTGCTGTGTAGTTATGTTGTGCTGCTCAGAGGAGGCAGGACTTTCAGTGTCTGCTTTGTTCTTATTATTACATATGTCTAGATTTATCTGAGAATTTCTGAAACATATAGAAGTTTGTCATTGGCAAAAAATTTTATTACTCTTTTGTCTGGGCCTTAATGAAAAGAGTTTGTCTAAAGGGAGACTGGCAAGGTGGTTCACAGCTATCAGTGAGTGAAGTCACGGCTGTGACTTAGATCCACATAGCACTTTTATTCCTGGTAGCATGAGTACTTCTAGAATATGTCATCCCTCACACCCCTGTCAAGCACTGCAGTTGGTTCTGTAACCAAGGACGGTCCTCAAGGCAGAGAGAGTGGTGGGCAGTGGGAAGAGACAGTCCTGCTTCTGAGCACTGTGGTGGTTCAGTGTGCCTGTGGGAAGTGTCTGGGGACCCACCAGTATCCAGGCCATGCTGCCAAGGGCTCTCCTACAAACCTTCTCTGAAAGCAGAACCACCAACATTCTGGTGAAGACAGGGAGGAAGCACTATATGCCTTGGAATGAGCCAAGTGGACTTGCATCACGACGAGGCTATGACACTATATTTTTGGAAAAAAAATATTCTGCTACAAGAAATGGTAGGTTTCCATATGGGAAGGAAAACAATTTGTGCGTATAAGGCAGGAGAAGAGGAGAGATTCTGACATAGTCTAGTGCTCAGTGTTTCCTTCATGAGAATGCTGTTCAGGTGATTAGGAAAAGGTCTAGAAATACAAATCATACTTTTATATGATCATATATATTTTGTTTAATTCTCTGTCAGAATTGTGATTCTTTAAACTAGATTTCAGAGGATTTAATTTTTCCTGATTTTTCAATTTTAAAATATATTTAAAAACTACAGTTCCTTTGGTTATTAAGGGATAAACCTTAGCAATAAGATATTGGATTTTGGGGTATTTATTTACACTTAAGAACATCTGTGTCAGAACTCTCAGTTCAGCACATTGAAAGAAACAAATTCTATTAACAACTCCAAAAATAGGACTAATTGATACCACAGAATAACTTTTTCTAATAGAGCATCACAGAATCACAGGACGGGATGGTTTGGAAGGGACCTTAAAGATCATCTCATTCCAAACACTTGCTATGGATAGGGACATTTTGATGAGACCAGGTTTCTCAAAGCCCCATCCAACCTGGCCTTAAACACTGCCAGAGATGGGCATCCACAGGTTCTCTGGGAAAGTGCATTTCAAGAGCACTCACCCTTTGCTTGCCTCTTTTTAAAAATATATATACCATGAGATTAGAGGTGGGAGCAAGTGTGCCACTGCAAAGTAAATTAACGTGTGCATTTGCAGTGTGCTAGCTGCCCCTGTATATGTTCCTACAACACAGTAATTGTTCAGGAATAAATGTCTCAGAGGAATGGGTGAAGCACCTTGCATTTAGTGAACAGTGTTGCAAGGCAGGAGCATACACCAAGCACATGCTTCAGGCTAGTGAAGCCACCAAGAGCTACTATCACAGTTGATATTGCAGGATCTTGTTCAGCTTCTTTTAAGTCTTAATTTCCTAACTGATTACCTCAATTTTTAGTAATTCTCTCCTTCCTTCTTAGACTAGGTTCTATTAATATGCAGGTAGTAGAGGCTCACACTGTAACAGCTGGAGAGAGAGTTCAGTATCCAAACACGGGAAAGGGAAGTTCCCATGCATGCTAAATAAAGACAGAAGCCATAGAGATCTGCACCATAGTCTCTTTACTCTGTCTTAGGCTTACTGGTGAACCAGTGGTTTTGCCAAGACATGTTCTCCAAACCGCAGCTCACACAGAAATAAATTTCCCTAGCTGGAGCAGTCAAATGTGTTGAAGCATAAAAGTGTAGGGCTTGAAAAAAGCCCTTCAGGCAGTGTGCAAGTTGATGTGTAACCTGTCAGATAACTAGCTTTTTCAGAGAAAACCGTTCACTGAAGCAGTCTTTGTCACTGTGCTTCACTAACATGATTAGAAGACTCTTTTTCTACTCTCCCATGCTCTGACTTAAGCCTCTTTTTCTCCTGGTAGTTGTCACAGTGGACACCCTTGCCAGCTGATGACCAACATTTATATGATTCTAAGACATGTGCTGAGTTGGCTACCTGTAGTAGAAAAATAAGAAATCTATCATTTAAAAATATCACATGTTTAATTTCAAACCTCTTTAACTCCAGAGCCCTTTTCATTACATTGATGACCAACCAGTTATACATTTCAAGCTTGTGCATTTCATTTCCCTTCTTTAACTGTAGTTTTTTGCAGTTCTCTTTGCTGACTTTTTCATATTGATTTCAAATGACCTCACCTGTTTCTTGGGATCATTTTGAGCTCTGGTCCTGTCTTTGAGAAAGCTTACATTCTTCCTGTGCTCATGTTTTTTGGAAATTGTGATGAACACTGAGTAGGACTGAATCACACAAGCTGTTTGTGAAAGCTGACATGACAAGATGCAGGACCAGCCACTATCTGACCTGCCCAACTATAGGTCTGTGCCATTTCTGCAAGCTGAACTCTTTCTTGCCAAGCAAAGTGCGCACACTAAACAAAACAGCTCCATAGACTGAAAGAACTTGCTTTGTAAGTAGGAAAAAGGCAACAGATTGATGAAGAAAACTACAAGGGGAGCATGGTATGAAATTTTCTGCTTGTAAAATGGTTTCCAACAATTGCACACTCAGTAGGAGAGTGCTAGTCAATCAGGAGAGTTGAAATGGTGTGGCTGTTCTCCTTGAGAAATGACAAGCCACACTCATGTGCAAATGGCCGTGAGAGGAGAAAGACATTTTCGTATGGAAGAAGTTTTCTATCCATTCTGGCATGGTGCAAAAGAAATACTTCCACTTGGCAAGGAGAAGAATTATATTCTCCTTGGAAACAAAAATCAGGACTGGGTGTGCCAGCTATGGTCTTTGCTACGTGAAAAAGAACAGACATTTCTCTGCTGCTCTTGAATAGAAAACATGATGAGATGTTAATCATTCATTGCTGGAACTTGTTAGACTTTAGTGAAGGAAAATAAGTGATGAATGCAAAGATGGTCAGGATAATTTTAGTTCTGGAATTTGTTTTTCATATCTAGTTCTAAAGGAGAAAAAATAGCCATGGATCTGACAAACAACTTCTCAGCCAAAATGTGCCTGCATCCTTTTTCTTTAGGTTTGGGAAATGTAATTTGTTGAGTTCTGGCAAAATGCATAGCATGGAATTTATAACTTCTGCAGTATTGTTACATAGAATAAAATCCTGTACCTTTAATTAAATGCTAGGAAGGGCACAAAGTCCCACAATTTAAGAGATGCTGGGTGGTCCTTTCATCCACACATGGCTGTATATGACCCTGGAAGAAAAATGCCATAACAAACAACATGTTACTACTCTACTGGTGAGATCTGTTCATCCAGTATAACATCAGATTTGGGGATGTTGCCCCTTGAGTCAGAAGAATTACTCAATGTGAACAACAGAGTGGAGTCCAGATCATGACCAGTGAAAAAGCTATTTGTTACAGTAGTTACTTGTTTTGCTGGAATGGACCATGAGAAGAGGCAATGACAGTTTTATTGAAAATGATGCATAAATTGTGTTGGATTAAATGCTCTGCTTAAGAATTATTTGTTTTCTTGACTAAAGTTCTTCATATTTCCTGGATGATGCAGCACATTGCATGAGGCATTTTGTCTTATGCAACTTCATGTCACATTACACAGCTGATGCAGCCTTATGTAATTATGCTGGCATATGCTGAAAGTTAAACAAGAGGAAACACGTGTTTCTGAATGGTGAGATATTGCAGTAGAAATAAGCTTTCTTTTTTTCCACAGTGGTGTTGGCTGGCAGAGAACAAAGATGTAGACTTTGTGATGACAAAGCTATAAGACATGGGAAGTGATGACACTGGACTGACAGGGCAATTTTGCATTCATGGCCAGACTGAAGCAGGGAAATGTTTTACCTGGTAGTGTTGAGAGATCAGTCCAACTGAGACTACTGCTGTCTTTCCATGTCTCACAGAAGGGGAAAAAAATTCCTACCTACTTACTAGCCAGGACCTCAGTCCCTGTGTTTGACCCAGGACCCTATTTTAAGACTAAGTATTTATTCAAAAACTCAGTTAATTACAAAATTAGTGACATTTCTGTAGATGGAAACACTCTGTATGTGTCTAAGTACTTCTGTACTGCTCATTGTGTTTTCTACCACCCTCTGTTCCCTTCACTGTGTTTCATTCCTGATCACTTACTGGCTTTCTCAAGAAAGCCTGTCAATGGGTGCTTCTGCCTTTGTTCTCTTTCGTACGGAACAAAAATGCTGAAGTTAGAAGACATGCAATTTTCTTGCAGCAGCATTTAACTTTGCTATAACCTTTTCTCCTTCATATCTCCCTCCCTCCTTATCCCTGTTAGACATGGATGCACTTCCAGTAGAAAAGACAGAAGCTATTGTGACTTATTCATTCAAGAGGCTAAGGGAAATGCAGGATATCAATCAAGAAATTGACCTGAATGATTATTGGAGAAGATATTCAGTCACACATCATGTGAGGTGCTGTTTTTCACAATTTGCAGTATCAGTGACCCAGGTACTTTATAAAAGTACTGATGAAATTAACTCCAGTGTTTTCTTCTATAAATTTAATTTTGGGATACACTTACCCAGCTGGGGAAGGAAATATGAAACTAAGTTATAATATAAAGGCTAAATTAGTGTTGTGCTGTGTGGTTGATGTGCAGCCTTGGGAGTGCCAGGGTTGCATACCTTTCTTTGAAAGGGTACAAAAGCCTGACATTTTCAGTTACTTGGGCTTGTGGAGCTCTCAAACATGCTACATAGAATGAAACAGCAAGTTACATAACTAAATCTCAGGAGTCAGGAATCACAGGACTCCCACAAAGATCGCTTTCAGGGCCAAATATTTCAGGACCAGACTGGTATATACAGCTGCTGGGACTCAGTTCAGGCAGGGAGCCACAGGACTTCCACACCATACAAAGTTCAGGAAGCCTGTATTTAGGCCAGCCTTTGATAGAATAATGTGAGAATTACCACTGTTCATGAGCTTGCTCCAAGCAGGTGCAAACAGATGTATTAGGAATATGTATGTTGCCCTCTCAGCATGACAATTCCTGCTTGCAAGTCCTTATTCACCTTCCTCTCATACAATCTCCCCTGCCCTATCTACAGCCCTAAATGATGCAAGCATACCTATCCATCCCAAATAATCTTTCCACTTGTCATCCAGCTACTCATCTTGCAAAACATTTGACTCCACAGTGCTTCTTATGACAGCAGTCTTGAGACAGGGAGTATCCCAGAGTATGGGGCAGCTTGTGGTCTCCTCTCCCACTGTGCTGCCCGGCATGAAGCTGCCATCTTTCCTCTCCAACTTAACAAAAGATAAATGTTTAGTAGCTCAAATCTCATTGAAAAGTCCCTAACAATAATGCCAAAATCTAAATATTTCTTTAAGAGAGCACTGTTCTTGGATAAGGGAGCACTGCTACATTCCTGCATCCCAACTCCTAACTCCTTAGTCCTCCCTCAATGCTATTTTTTCCTTTCGGCTGGAATAGTCATATAAGTGATACTGCTAGGTTCCTCTCTGAGAGCACTGTTCAAAAATTGGGTCTTAAACCTGCATAAAGTATAGTCAAAATCAAAATTTCTGTCCTGTATGAAGCAGGATTGCACTTCCATGCAAAACAAAGGGAATCAAGAGCACCCTCAGCAAATCTTCTGATGACATGAAGCTGAGTGGTGTAATCACACCTGAAGGATGGGATGCCATCCAGAGAGACCTGGAGAAGCTCCAGAAGTGGGCCCATGGGAATCTCATGAAGTATAAGAAGACCAAGTGCAAGGTGCTGCATCTGAGTTGGGGTAACCCCAAGTACCAACACAGGCTTGGGATGAACAGATGGAGAGCAGCCCTGGGAAGAAGGATTTGGGCTGCTGATGGCTGAGAGGCTGGACATGACCCAGCCATGGGCATTCCCAGCCCAGAGAGCCCAACGTGTCCTGGGCTGCATCCAAAGCAGTGTGGGCAGCAGGGCAGGGAGGGGATTCTGCCCCTCTGCTCTGCTCTGCTGAGACCCCACCTGGAACCCTGCACTCAGCTCTGGGGTCCCAGCACAGGAAGGACAGGAGCCTACTGGGAGAAAAGTCCAGAGAAGGCCACCAAGTTGACCAGAAGGCTGGAGCACCTCTCCTGTGAGGAAAGGCTAAGAGAGTTGGCATTGGTCAGCCTGGAAAAGAGAATACTTTGGAGTGATGTAATTGCGGCCTTCCAATTTCTGAAGGGAACCTCAAAGAAACATAGAGAGGGACTTCTTACGAGAGGATATAGTGACAGGATAAGGGGAAGTGGCCTTACGTTGAAGGAGGGTATATTTCAGTTAGATATTGGGGAAAAGTTTTTTTATTATGTGCATGATGAGGCACTGGAAAAGGCTGCCCAGAGAAGCTGTGGATGGCCCATCTCTGGAAGAGCTCAAGGTCAGGTTGGATGGTGCCCTGAGTGACCTGGTCCAGTGAAAAGCATCCCTAATCTCAGCAGGGGAATTGGAACTAGATGACTTTTAAGGTCCCTTTCAAGCCAGACTGATCTATAGTTCTATGAAAAAGATGAAAAATAAATGTTACTGTGGAGTGAAAGGTTCTGAATGAGGGATTCATAATTAAAATGCTTCAGTTAAGTCTGCTGAATGTGTAATAACATATTTCATTTTGAGTAATTTCAAAAATTAAACTACACTTCCAAAGAGATTTTTTTCTCTCAGCAGTTTCTGTTCACATGTCTTATGCCCTTATTTCTCCAATGAGTTGGATTGTCTGTAAAGCTGCATTTCCCCAGGCAGCAAGAGGCCTTCTGTCGCACTGTGGTTGAGGTTTATGAACATTTTTGATTTTCTCAAAACAGCATTTTCTCTTGAAAATAGAATTCCTGTCTGTGTCTACTAGTCATCCCCTCAGGCACCTTCAGAGTCTTTACCCACAGCCTCTTTTTCACCCTTCTCTCTCACTGCTTCTTGACCTTGTCCACAGTTTTGTTTGAGGCTGTATCTTGCCAAACCCCAACCTACTGTCCTGAAGGAAGAAATCACATCTCACTGCTACTGATATTACGGGGTGATGCATTGTTAGTCAGTATTACCTACATTCAGTGTTCCACTAGCACATCTGAATGCTTTCACCTGCCTCAATTAAGAAAAAAAGTGCATCGGATGTATTTGAGGACTGAAGGTGAGTATATTAATCATAAAAAGTAAAGTTTGAGTCTCCTATTCCCTTTGATCTTTCCACTTCAGCTTGATTTTTTTTTTTTTCCCCATTTACATCTGGTTTCCACTCTTAATACTTTGGGGGACTGTAAAAAGAGGCTGGGCATGTACTCAAGCAAGCATCCAGTTCTTCAGTAATCCCCCACAGTCAGAAAACCCACATGGCCAGTTCAGTTTCCAGTTCAGAGACTGAAAAAGTCAGCTTTGCTCAGGGTCAGCTTTGCTCTGTTCCTGAGCAGCTGGATGGGACAGGTTTAGCATGATACAGGCACTCAGTCACACTTAACCTCTGTGCTTGCCATCTCTTTGAGCTCTTCTGCTCTGAGCATTGCCACAGCCTCATACAGAGTCAGTCTCTCAGTAGAAGGACTTGCAGACATGGGGTGGGAGGCCCAAAGGCATGTCCCCGTGCAGTCTAGGGGAGGCAGGGACTATTACAGGCAGCCCAATATCAGGCTTTTGAAGATGGCAAAAGGGTTTGTGTTCTTTGTCTTTGTATGTCACCTGCCAGCTGGCAAATCTGCACTGCATGGCATTAATTTCACTGCTTAGGTTGGGATTAAGGATTTCTTTCCCTCCTGGTGTGCTGGCTTTGCTTGCAGCTGGGGACTGTACCAACCAATGGGATCATTGTGGTTTGCAGATGATGCCTGGGTCACCCAACACAACACAGAATTGGATTGGGAAACTCCATTTGATGGTATTTTCTGCAACACATCTGTTTGTGACAGGTTGATAATCTGACTATTTCTGCTTCTGTTACTTTTCTGACATGTTTAGAACTGACTTTATTTTTCTGCCTTTTTTCATCTCTCAGAAGTATATGGAGCCATTTCACTATCTATCTCTGAAATTCCCACAGCTGCTTTTAATTACCTATTGTTTTCCTAAAAGTTATTTTTCAGATTGTATTTTATCATATGATACTCACACCAAATTCACAACTTAATTAAGATTTCCACCCTGAAATAATCTGAAATAGATTCCATTCTAGGTTTTGTCTCACCAATGTCGTACATCTAGTCTCCTGCAAAACCTAGTATAAATGCCAAGACACATTCATCCTGACATTAACTGGAAATATTTATATGTCCTATGCATAAACTGAACATTTTCACCTGTTCACACAGAATTTAGGAAACACAGCTCCTGGTCACAGGTGGGAAAGATGACCCTATTTCTCTCCTCCACTTACTTTGCTTTACATAGAAACCTGTAAATAAAATAAATAAAATCTGTAGCAGGCAGATGTGAGACGTGTTCTCACATCTATCTCTCCGGGCTCATTGCTCTTTCACTCTGTTAATTAATGTAATTAATCATAATTAGATAGGAATTTTCAAATATATATACATCAAATGTTGCATCTGCCAGATTTTTGGAACCTCCAATGGCCTTATCTTTATTGCACTGATGCCAAAAGTTGCTGTGCAGGTCATGTAGATATTTAATCTCCATAGTTTCATTGGACACGTAATCCTTTACAGCATCTGCATGCAATCTCACAGTGGTGTGGGAGCTCCTGGAGCTGCTATGAGCAGGCTTCTCCACACAAGCCCATGGAGAATCAGCTGACCACGTGAATTCATCATGGTGCTGGCACTTTTGTTTGAAATTTAAGTTCATTTGATATACAGTCTGTTTTGCAGAACTGGGTGACTTCTTTCCTCCTGCAGCTGTTGCTCACTTATTCACCAGCATTAGCTGCATTTCCACCAGCATTAGCTGCATCATTGGGCCCCTCTGAGCATTTTGTCATCTCTTGGGGTATTTCCTGAGACAGCACTTGGGGCTGCTGCTTGTCTGGACTGGGCCTTCCCCATTTCTGGGCACATACTTCTGGTCATCTTGTGCTTCACTCCATTTTCTCCTCTAGTTATGCTGTGTTTAATTGAAGAAAAGGATCTGGAATCAGGATAACCAAGAAAATTCAGACTAAAATTTGACTGAATTTTAGAATATCCTGTGCTCTTGCTTAGCCATTGTTCAATTTAAATATATTTTGTGAACTGTTTGGGCAAACTATATTTATTTAGAAGTAGCAAAGGGAAGTGCTCAGTGACCAGTTTCATAGTTTACCAAGCCCTGAGCAAAGGCTAAGCAGCAAAAGTTTGCCTTTTCCTGCTTCAGATCCTTTTCAAATACTGTCTCAAATCCTGTTAGATGTAGACAGTCTGTAGCTAACACTGTTTTTAACAGTGAAAAAAAGAAAAAAATTCTGGAAGAAGACTGGAAGCAGGACAGTCTTTCAAGGGTTCATATTCTGCCTCAATATGCAGAAATGGGTACAGATGTCTGTAACCTCCACGTTTGTCTGACAGTGGCACATGCAATGAACAGATGTTACCTTCTATTGAGGACATATACTTTAAGGGGCAGTTTTTAAACAATGGTCTTTTTTTTTTTTTTCAGTTGTAAATGCAGGTGTCAGGAATTGTAGGAGCTTGACAAGCACAAGATGTTTAAGTATGTGATTGTCCCTGCAGGCAAAGTACTCAGACACTTAAATTATAGGAATTACTTCATAGTTATTTGTGAGTGCAAAAGTGGATAGGTAATGCCTGATGAAAACCAAGATTCTGAGGCTTTATTTTGACTGCATTTGCCTATGGAAGGTTCTCTCACATTTTCACAGGTTCCATGTTATCCACTGGTAACGAGCCCTGGTGAACATACTGAAGCATTATGTAAGCCCCAGCATCAAACAACTAACAAACTTGAACCTACACCATTGCCCTTGTCTTGTAGGAAAACTCAATTATTCTTAGTGGCCTGTCAGCTGTATTTGTCTCTCAAGGAAGATAACCACAGAGAGAAGAGGGGAATGCACCGTGTGAGTTAACGGAACTGCATGTAGCTCAGATATGATACCTGCTTGGAGTTCCATACACTTTTCCAAAAATCTCCTGGAATAATTGAAGGGTGCTGCTTCAGTTGTATTCTGCTTCCTCATATTTACAATTTTGCTACAGCTAAAACCACCTTAATTTCATGTATTCAAAACCACAGTTGTATTCAGGCTTGTGTTTATTAATTGTCCTTCCTGTACGGCATACTGACTGAGCTGTCTTCCTTCACTCCTTTTCTCATACCTTATCTTTGTTAAAGGCAAAATATCCACTAAAGCTGCTAACTGCCCTGGTAACATTTCACAGAGATGTATGGAATTTATGTTATAAAGAACACTAGTTGATTTTTTCCAGAGAGGAATCATAGAATCGTAGAATTGTCTGGAATGGACCTTACAGATCACCTCATTCCAATTCCTCTGCCATTGGCAAGGACACCTTCCTTGAGACCAGGTTACACAAAGCCCCATCCAACCAGGCCTTGGACACTTCCAAGGATGGGACATCCACAACTTCTCTGTGCAATCTGTTCCAGTGCTTCATCAACCTCGCAGTGAAGAATTCCTTCCTAAATGAGAAGGAAAGTGATGTCACTGGCCATTCATCTCACAACAGAGCAAGGTGCCATACGGCATTCGCAGCACAAGTGCATGGACACTTGCTGAGAGTGTCATAGTACCATTCTTCATATGAATACCAAGAGAAATCAAGCAGTCCTGTCCTCTGAGTCTGCTTTTCTCTGAGGCATTGGTGAATGCACTGTGTTCAGCAATTATTGCTGGCTCCTCGTCAGGTGGTCCTTTTAAGTACAAGGCTGATATGTTTTGCTAGCTAAAGAGATTCATCCTCCAGGTGAATGATGGCATGTTGACCCCACAGACCTCACTGCATAACCTCTACCAAGAGATAATCACCTTCCAATGTGTTGAATAATCTGTGTGCTCTATGTACGCTAAAATTTATCATTATCCCTTACTGAAAAGGGAAAGCAGGAGGGCAGTGAAAGAGTTATCTCTGTCCTCCTTGCCTCACCTCACTCATTTTATCATCTTTAAACTGCATGTCATTTTTTGTCATTGACTAGTTCTTCCTAAAGATTTGCAAAAGATGCATTCTCTATTGACTATTGATGTGGTTGATGTGGTTGGAAACAACTTCTGGGGATCTGTTAGTATACTAAGTTCAGTCAGTGCTAGCAAGATCAGCAGGAGGAAAGAATAAACTCATGGAAGACAATCAATGTTTTGGGTAGGTTAAAATAGTCTGACTAGTGACTCATGGGTAGTGATATGAAAAGTTCCTACTCCTAAAGGTAGCAACAAACACATTCAAGAAAATAGCTTTTTCTGAATGCAACGGTTTATGATCTCAGGGCAGATAGTTCAGTGGATACTGACATACCGATATATTATAAAGTAAAATAATGAATCTGAAGAATTCATAACAAGTGAAATAAGACTGCACTGATAAGCTATAGCTGTTTTCAGAACAGTAATGATGCAGCTTGGTTTTCTCTTTGCTAAATATGGTCAGTGCTTACTTTGGTGAGGATTACACTGTTGTCCAGCTTTGATGCTAAATAGTAGTATGAACATTGCACCAAATAAACAATCATGGGATTGCATGCCAGAAATCAGTCTTTGCATCCATTTGCTTGCCAACCTACGTCTTGGGTAGGATGTTTTATGCACTGCGTGCAGTGAGCTGTGATACCGCACACTGTGTGGTACCCCAGCAGTTGAGGGGATGTGGTCGGGGCTGGGAGCAATGGGAATGCAGCTGCAGTGATGACAGGGGATTTTCAGCAATTCAGCAGTTCAGCATGCCTCCTGTCCTGTCCTGGAGAAGATATGCAACATGCATGGGAATCAGCAGTATTCAGTGGAGGGATTGCATCCTATTTTGCTTGACTCCCTTTGGAAATCTATCCTGTTAAGTGTGTCAGTGTTAAGGTTTTCTTCTCTTGGTTTTCCTCACCATCTTCTACTGTATTGATAAAACAAAGGCAGTATCACAGAATGAGAATAGTAATAAAGTGAAGTAATATTTTTTTTCTTTTACAGTGATGTGTCTGTGGATTTTGATTCTTCCTTTGACATGTTTCAGGTAGTGTTACTTCTGCTCATGTTACATCACTTGCATTTCTTTGTTAGGTAAACCAATAATACCTCTTCTTTCTTTTATTAAATGTTTTGAGAATAAATACATAGCTTTATAAGGAAGGTGAAGCTTAACCGACAACCAGTAGCATCAACAGTGTAGTATATATGGGCACAAAGTGCTGCTTCAATTTAACTAGTTGCTGCAAAAATTTTTTATTAATAAAGAGCAATTCTGTGTAACTATGGATTTGCACTCAGGAGCTTGTCTGGATTTAGACTTACATTATTGATCAGGTAAGGGTCTTAATGATGTTTAAAATACTAATACCTCAAAGGCTATAAACAACTTGCCTTTTTGATTTCCAAGTAAGTATTTGCTATGGCAGCTGTCTGCAAACTGCTCTTGTCTTGTGTCTACAGCTTCTACCACCTGATTGTACCAGGTTTACACACTCAAGGCAGCACACACAAACCACACACGCCAATAGTGTATGGAACAGCAAGAGGAAGTAGAGGTGCCACAACAAGTCTTAAGCTGCAAATGAGACTGCTTTATGATAAACACACTTTGCATGTAACACAGCAAAACGTGCACCAGAACTTTTTTCCAGGAGAGAGCGTAATCCATAAATAATGAGCAGAAGAAAACTTAGATGAATGTGTGTGCCTGCAGTACGTGCCTTTGTCAGTTACCTGTGTGCACATCTGTGTTGGCTGCGAAGAAAGCCCAGCTGATGTGTAGAGCAGGACACGGCTCTGTCTCCACCCCCTCCTTGCTGCACTGTAGCACACTTTGCATAGATACGCCTCTCTCACCTTCTCACCCTCGGACCCCACTTCTCACACATCTCTGTGGCACCTTATACAGCTTATCCTGGTTCTAAACTTAGGTGAAAGGAACACCAAGCTACTACCTGAACTAAAAGACTGCAGCAATTGAAGATAGTAAAGGAAGTAGAGAGAAAGCCTAATGAGGAGCGGCTGAGATCACTTGGCTTCTTTAGCCCGGAAAAAGGAGACAGAGGACCTCATTGCAAACTTCATCTTCCTCATAAGGAAGAAGGGCAGGCACTGATCTCTTCCCTGTGGTGACCAGTGACAGAACCTGCAGGAACTGCATGAGTCAGTGGAGGTTTGGGCTGGATAATAGAAAAGGGTTCTTCCCCCACAGGGTGGTTAGGCACCCAGGCTCCCTAGGGAAGTGGTCACAGCACCAGCCTGACAGAGTTAGGAAATGTTTAGACAATGCTTTCAGGAACACCCTGGGGTGTCCTATGCAGGGCCAGGAGCTGGACTTTGCAGATGACAGAATATTCTAAATTGGAAGAGTCTCTCAAGGATAATCAGGCCCAGATGAAGTGAATGGACCACAAAGAGATCAAACCCAAAACCTTGGAGTTATTTGCATCATGCTCTAACCAGCTGAACTAATTTCAGGGTCACTTCAAAGTTCCTTGTCAGTTCCTTCCAGCTCAGGATACACTAATGGTCCTGCACACTGTTTGTGAGGAGGCTGGGGAAGGAAGTCATCTGAATTCCTGCAAGGTTTTGGGTATGAATGCATATATTTTGAACCATTAGAGGAATTTTATATGGAGGTACTTGTACATGTCTGTGGGCAAGTTTGGTTGTGTCTGAGAGAGTCAAGCACAGTCGAAAGAGACACAGCAAAAGTGCACACAGAAAGAGAAGGCAGTGAGTAAAAGTTGAAAGCTTTGGGTGTGATACCAGACAGGAAAACACTTGGGACTATGGACAAGAAAACTACTGTCTATTTTTGGATTTCTAGTGCCCTGAAAAATTTGTACATTGCCTAGTTTTTTTTAAAATAAATAAGATTGCAACCATATCAAATGTATCATCCAGTTCTCCTGGTGGAATGAGTTTGCAAGATCTTGAATATTGAGAGCCTGGTTCATACATTCAGATATGGATGAAAGCTCTGAATATATCTTTGAATATTATCTTTGATAATAGATATAGATTAATCTTGTTGAGAAAGTGGACTGCAAGTCTCATGGTACAAGGTTTTCATGTTCAATTTCTCATTAATACTAAAGCTGCTTAGAAGGACTTTACATGCAAACTTTGTATTTTGCAATTTCCTATCTTTTAGCATACCGGCGTTAATAAAATCACATAAAGCAGCATTCTATGTTTGCCTTTCTGATCCTCCCTCCTTCACCATGAAAAAACTTCATTATGCTTTGAATGTCTCGTAAGTTCTATTTCCTTATCATTATTTTCTTCAGTCTTACTTCATACAAATCAAGCTTTCTATTGTTCTTGGGGATGTAGCTAACATATTCCAATGTACTGCTTGGTTGAGGCACTAGAGATATTTTTAAAAGAGACAGCAGCATTTCAATAGGCATACTTTTCAGGGCAGGTGTTAAATGCCACCAGATTGTTCCAAACTAGGTAATCCTACCAGTAAAAATTTAAAATGACATAGCATTTTTCATCTGACTATGTGTTACCACTTGGACATTTCAGTATGCTCCCACAAGTTTGATTCCTGTGTCCCTATTTTACAAGAAGATTACTATAGGGATTCATGACCTTTGTCCAGATATCCACTTGGTTTGCTGTTCTCACATTTCAGAGCCTTAACTGAAGAGAGCTAAAGCATGATCTTTTAAAGGAGTACAGAATCTGCAACTTGAGAGAAAATTTTATTGTATTTAAGGTCATTTATTGCTTCTATATATCCAAAGGTCCAAGCTTCTTTAACTCTTTACCTGACTTCATTTTACATTATGGTTAAAACCTAGATTTTAAATCCAGCATGTTCCCAGGTATCTTTCTCAGGCAGAAGGAAAATGCTTCAGTTCTTTTTGCAATTATTATAATTGTCAGATCCTATGTTAATATTGGTTCTTGCTTATGTAGAACAGTTATGTTCTGTGCCTTCATAAAATGTTTCATGCTAATCAAATAATAATGTGGAAAATAATTTCAGTAGATGAACCTCTACGACAAATATTAAGATATAAAACTGTCTTTAGAATCACTCTGCATTTCTCAAGATTCTGTTTTTACTTCTTTGGAAGCTTTTGTGTCCTGGACTGATTACCTCAAAAAGTGGTATTTCATATTCAAGAACATGCTTGTAGGCAAATTAATGTGAAGGTAAAAAGCACAAATCAATCAGGAGAAGAATTAATCCAAATTGACAGTATATATCTATATTGTATGAGATCAGTGCCAATTACTTAAATACAATGGCATTTTCCAGCCTGTAAGCCAAATGAATGCTTTGGAAGGCATTTATACAGAGTTTGTGTTTACAGCCTACAAAAGGTTAATGTTCCCTGATGACTGTGACTGCTGAGTGAAGGCTGGCAGAAGCTACACTCCAAAAGGCAGTCCCAGAATGGATAAAACAAAATGTTCCCATGGTCTGAAGTGAACTTTCTCCTTATGTTGGTGAGCAACTGGGCAGAGAGCTTCATTAAGAGTCTGCTGCACACCAAAAGTGTGCCTTGTAAGTGCACAGTAATCTCAGAGGGGCCCCCGTTAACATCTTGGGCCAAGTGTGATTATCAGTGCCATAACTGAAGCCCTCATCTCAGCTTTAGGAAATGCTGTGGTAACAGCAGCACATGCTTTTGCATGAATTACGCTGCAGCCCTGGTGAATGAACAAGCTCTCAAGGCAATGTGATCTGCAAACAGAGTGCAGTTGAAGCAGGATCTTTCATGTATTGCCTGCAATGGACCTTTCCATTTATTACATGTTGTAAACAGCTTCTCCTTAAATTATCTACAACCTCTGTTGGAAAAGTTGGTGAGGAGCTCCTGGACTTGACACTTGTTAATACTCTTAATGAAGTTAATACCTGCTAACACGTAAGAAGATAAAAATGAGTCATAGTGAACTGACTTTTCACATGGTGATGTGAAAATGATGATGAGTTCAACTTTCTAATTTAAGACTGACTGTGGACCCCACTGTTTTGTAAAAGGTCCATCAGCCCTTAAATAAGAATGGCTTACCATTCTTATTTATAGGCTTAGTGAACATTGTTGCAAAAGCAGAGCAGAGCAAAACAAAAGAGATTTATTCCTCCAGATCAATGTGTTTGGTTTGTTTAATACGTAGAAAGTAGCTAATATGGAGAATATCAAAATATACAGAATATCCAGTATGAAATACCCAAATTTTGTATACACATTGTATATATATATATATATATTCATATGTATATATGAGTATAAAGTGAACAAAAGAAACAAATTAAACCCCTGCTGACTAAGAATATGAAAATATTTGTGAAAGCAGTGTGAAGAACTGCAGTGGTGATTAAACACAATAGCAATTTTCTGTGGGATTTCACACGAGGCTCAATCTCCTTGAATGGTTTAAATTTTCATCTTAGTCATGCGCATACGGCTACTTAGCAATTTTCAAAGTCTGACACAAGAACTGCGTCAAGCTTCTCAGCAATTTAAGCAAATGGAATCATGAAGTGGTAGCAGGATGATGGCTCAGTGGGCTACAAAGAGCTGAGAGTGTTGTGAAGGGCTCTGAGGGCAGCATCATTTTTGCACATGGTTTTACCTTGCCTTTTGGGTACTTTAGGATACTTCTAGTCTAGATTAGGTCTATGGCCTGGTGATCTTCAATGAAATCTTAACAGGTTGTGAGGCCTAGGAAAGGCCTGGTGAGTACTGAAAAAGTTTTAAACTTCTTTATGTTTGCCTCCCTTAAATGGTCCAAAATCTAGATTTTTCAGAGGGTATGATATTTCATATTATAGCTGGCAGAGACCTACTTTCTGAAAAGATACCTCTAAGTGTGAGCAATTGTTGAATTTCAGAACAATGAAAATGAGAATCTTGTTAAAAATAATACCAAACCAGATCTGGGCTATTGGTAGTTATAATGACTTTCAAGAAAGAACTTCAAACACTTTTGACCCCAAGTAAAATTTCATATCAATATATATGGGGTGATACCGAATGTGTGACAGACACTAGAGCAGCAATTCAGTAGATTTCAGTAGATTTCTCTCTAGCTGATTCATATTTCCAACACAGCCTTCAAGCACTCAAAGGTACTGCCAACGCATGTTCCCTTATGACATTTATAAAAGATTTTTGTGCTAATGATTCTGTGTGCACACTCTTAAAATGTGCCCACAACAAGCTTCTCCTTGCATATATGGTTGCATGAAATTTATGACAACAAAATGCATAAATTTTTCCTCAGGCTGGAAACTATGGTGCAGCATGTGCTCAGAAACAGCTGATCTTATCAGGTAGGATTAGCAGACAGGAGGATGAAAAGCACAGTTCTCAGCAAGCTTACATCTGCTTTACTCACTTCCTGTATACTGCAGATCGCTGCAGGTC
This sequence comes from Rhipidura dahli, assembly GCA_013399225.1. Taxonomy (NCBI): domain Eukaryota; kingdom Metazoa; phylum Chordata; class Aves; order Passeriformes; family Rhipiduridae; genus Rhipidura; species Rhipidura dahli. The sequence goes on along the minus strand of VXAC01000238.1, from coordinate 10,834 downwards.
AGGAACAATGATTTATTATCAGCCAAGGCAGTAGGCACTCAAAGTTGAGTGAAAGAGTTGGGGGAAAATGGATAAATTATATGTCCTTTAGAGGACTCTTATAGGAGATCAAGCAAACTTGGAGAAAGCAGCATTAAAAAGAAATTCCCTCTTTTAATTATGGTGACAGCTGCTGTAAAGCCACCTATTGGCCTTACCATAATACCAGTGAACCTTGGAATAGTGCATTAACTTCTCACACTCTGTGCTGCACAAACACAAAATAAAGTGAAGGCTGCTGTGGGAGGCAGAGCGAATTGCACTGTAGCTCAGCTGGAAGCCTCACCTGCTGTAAGGTAAAGGTTTGTGCATCGTGGGATGTGCTTACTGTTGCTCAGCTGGAAGCACCTTTTAAACCTCTTCAGCTTGCTTATTCAGATGGGAAACACTGTTCCTTTCTGAAAGAAATTAAATATGACAGGGATATTAAAAATATTTAATACGCTGAATTAAAACAAGCAGACTTTATATAGAGACTGTAATGGTATAATAAAAGGGAAGTATGACTAAGAGATGCATTGAAAAAAAGTAATCAGATTCAGCCATTTAAGGTGCTCCAAACTACACAGATGGCATGGTGAGAAAGGAGTCCTGTTTCTTATGCCCATTCCAGACAGGGTAGTGCAGTGACACTTGTTTGTGAGGTTGCTGTAACTGTCTTGACATTTCCCAAAACCTTGAAGAGTACTGTGGAATTCTTTTCTAGCAGATTTGGTTTTTGATCACTTTGGAGGTATAGAAGGTATTCTGTACTTTGTTAGCTAAAATTAAGTAACATGACTAACATTTTGCCAGGTGCAATATTAAGATGTCCATCAGCACTGGAACACTCCATAGGAAATCACTATTGCTCATCCACTGCCCTCTGGATTGATTTCATAATGAGATGTTATGTGAAAAAGACCAAACTTCTAATATGTAGCTCGACTTGGTCAGTACAGAGTAAATACTATAGTTATTGAGTATGAGGGAGTAACACAGATACTTGTGAAGATGGCCGTGCCAATATGTGTAAAAAAGTTTTTAAAATTAAATTAAGCTTACAGAAAAAAAATTGGATTGCTTCTTTTCTGCTTCCTCAGTGTTTAGCACTTTGCATCTGACTGACATGGCTTTGAAATAATTTATCACATATACTTTGCAAAGCTGAAAATGCTGCATGCAGTTTTTCAAAGGCAATGGGGTTCGTTCTTTTAAAAAGGAACTTGCAAAATCTAGTAGTGTAATAGTATCCAGTCACATGCTAAGACACATAAAGGAGAGGGAGGTGATTTGAGATAGCCCACATAGTTTCCTAAGGGAATATCGTATCAGCAGCCTTCTATAGTGGAGTAACTATGTCAGTGGATAAGGAAAGAGCTACAGATGTAATTTCTCCAGACATCTGTAAAGGCTTTGACATGGTCCCTTCCCTCTCTCTATATTGAAGGGTGATGGATTCAACAAGTGGACTGTTAGGAGCATTAGGAATTGGCTGTTTCATCACATCCAGAGGCTAGTGGTCAATGGCTCAGAATCCCAATGGGCAGCAGTGATGAGTGGTGTCTCTCAAGGATCTGCCTTGGGACCAGTATAATTTAATTTCTTCATCAATGACATAGATAGAGGGACTCAGCACCCTCAGCAAGTTTGGGAGTGACATCAAGTGGAGTGGTGCAGTTGACTCACCTGAAGGACAGGATTTCTTCCAGAGGGACTTGGACAAGCTGGGAAAGTGGGGCCACAGAAACATCATGAGGTTTAAAAAGACTAAGTGCAAGCTGCTGCACCTGAGTTGGAGCAACCCCTGGTATCAATCCGGGCTGGGGATGAACAGATGGAGAGCAGCCCTGGGGAGAAGGATTTGGGAGCTGGACATGACCCAGCCATGGGCATTCCCAGCCCAGAGAGCCAAACATGTCCTGGGCTGCATCCAAAGCAGCGTGGGCAGCAGGGCAGGGAGGGGATTCTGCCCCTCTGCTCTGCTCTGGTGAGACCCCATCTGGAACCCTGCACCCAGCTCTGGGGTTCTCAGCACAGGAAAGACCTGTTGGGAGAAAAGTCCAGAGAAGGTTACCAAGTTGATCAGAGGGCTGATGCACCTCTCCTATGAGGAAAGGCTGAGAGAATTTTTTTTCAGCCAGAAGAGAAGGCTAATTTCAGTGCCTGAAGGGAACATATAGGAAAGATGGGGCAAGACTGTTTACAAGAGCAGGTAGTGAAAGGAAAAAGGGAATGGGTTCAAACTGAAAAAGAGTAGGTTTAGATTAGGTATTAGGAAAAAAGCTATTTACTGTGAGGGTGGTAAATCACTAAAACAGGTCACCCAGGGAAATTGTGGGTGCCTCATCAAAGGTGTTTAGCCAGGTCAGATGGGGCTCTGAATAACCTTGTCTAGGGGAAGGGTTAAAACTTGAAGATCTTCAAGGTGTCCTTCCAATCCACACCATTCTGTGATTCTGTGATCTCCTTTCCGTGCCCTGGCTGCTACCTCAGGGTTCGGTTATTTTTGCCTAGATGCTTTATATGTATTCAAACTGGAGCTCATACGGCCTCAATTCTGTAGTTTCGTAAAGGCTTTCCAGAGTTCTTTGCCAATGGGATGGAATTTCACTACTACAAGTAGTTAGGTAGATTGTTTAGACACCCTTTCTATGGCCTCTTCTAGGTCTTTGCTGAAGGTGTTGAATAGCCTGGTCCTTGGTTGAATATCCAGCTCCATGGCAAGTTAGAACTAAGCCCTGCCCTTTGCTGCTTACTCTTTTAGGTAGCCCAAAAGAATACTTCCTCCAAAACCCTAGCAGTTTTTTCTCTTATTAACTTTTTTTTTTTTAAAAAATCCTACAGAAATCATCTTAATGTTTAGGAAGTTTTGACCAACATATGTTGTTACACTTTATCCATCTACACAAGCATGCATGCTCTTTTTTGTGTTTTCATTGCTGCGGTTTCTCTGGGGATGTGACTCATCCAAATATAGAATAAACCAGGGCAGAACTTTCTAACCTGGCTGCTGCTGGCATGTGTGTACTGTTGTCTCTCCTCTGCAGTTTCTTGGGAGTGTGTCTGCAAATGCTCACAATATTTAACAGTGACAGCTCATAAGTCTGAAAACATCTCAGGGTTTATTTAATGCTGCTGGAGCTGAAAGGGCTGGGGTTTTAATATACTTCATGATTTACCTCACAAAAATAAGTGAAGCAAACTTGTGCTCCTTCTGATGTACAGAAATTGTCTAGTTTCATCTAAGATTCTTTTTGGTTTTCTCTTTTGTTACCTGCTCATAAGAATGAAGAAGCCGGACAGTTGAATCTTGGTTCTTCTATGTCCTGTCAAACCGTATCTTATATAAAGTGAATTTTTAGCAATGTAAGTGTATCTTTTGGTCTGTGAGCTTCCATTCATAATCTGAAAGTTTCAAAGAATTTCTATCTTTCTTTGTATTGGTAGTACCCATTGACTGGTAAACCCATTTCTTCCTTCTGATTTGCTTTACAGATATTTCAATGGAAATCAGTGAAAGTTCTAGTTCTTAGAAGGCAAAAAATTGCATTTCAGGAATAGAAAAGCATGTATTTCTGCCTAATTAATAATATAACTTTTAAAACTAATATAACTTTTTAAAAAGTTATATCAAGTACAAAGAACATGGAAGGCAAATCTCTGTTCTGAATTTAGCTTTCAATGTGTATGTTTTGGGTTAAAAATTGATCAGAGAGAAGGGGACATTCTTGACCATAGCACACATCCTGCAGACACTCAACACTTAAACACTGGAAGAAGATACAGGAGTCCATTCACTTTGGCTGTAAACAAAAATGCCAGTAACAAGATTTTTAGTTCCAGTGCAGATTCTGTGGCTGTAGTAAATGCAACCAGATCTTAAGCATTACTTCTTAAATCCAGACTCAGGCAGTTGAGGGATTATTTGTGCACAACCCTTCTCCAACTATTTCGTGTAGTAATTTTGTGTCTGGTTATGAAACTGTGAGTGGTATGGAGTTGTGGCAGCAAGGAAGGCTTCTGTCAAGGGATCAGTGTTCACCCGATTTAATCACTGTCTGAGGTTTTAATTCCTGTTTTGAACAAACAAATGTGATACTTGGAGTATTTCAATACAGAGACTGTGACCTAGTAATTTCAAATCACTGAAGAGGCCTTTTGTGAAATAGAAAAAAAAATGACCCACCTTTTCAGTTTTACTGTTACTGGGCAATTTCCACCTGGCAGAAAGGAAATGAATTACAATTACCAGAGCTGCGAGCCAGTCAGTAGGACAGAATGTATAAACCTAAGCTCAATCTAATTTATATAGTGCATGTTTTTCTCCTTCTCTATCTCTGTATCCTACTTCTCTGCTTTTCCCTAAGTGTATAAGGGTGGGATCCTGGTTTACATTCCCAGGATCTGCTCTTCCTAAAGTGTGTAAGGGTGGGATGCTGGTTTACATTCCCAGGATCCAAACCTGCCCTACTTTGTTTTTTCCTTTCCAGGTCTGTGTTGTTTCTTTCATACATTCTTAAAAACCAAACCAAACCAAACAAAACAAAAAACCCCAAATAAATTCCACACAAGAATCAATACCTACTCCCAGCTCTAGTGTTGAGCTGTTAATGGCTAATTAAGCCAAAGGCTAAGTAGCAAATGAAAATTAGGAGGGCAAGAACATGCTTCAAAAGATTTAAAGCCAACTGTAGTTAAGGCAAAACAGAGCTCTGAATACGCAGCAGAGCTGAAAATATGACTATAAACAAGGACAGAGACTGGATCTTGTCATGAGATTATCTCTTTCCATATGTCAGTATTTCATGTGGTTATGAAATGTACAGAAAGTATTTATTTCAGAAGGTGTGTTAAGTTACCTTGACTGAATCCTTAAAAAAAAAATGACATAGTATTTCTAAAAGAATGGTATATCGAGATTTAAACTACTTAATTTAAAGAAAATACAGACAGGGATTGTTCATCCACACTCACACAATCTGTGAGAGGCCATCTACACTGGCCTGAGCCAGTACTTGGACAGCCCGCAATATGGCTGGGAAGGAAAGTACTGGCCTGGTGAGGTGTGCTACAGAAAGGTATACCCTGGAGGCTGTCCTTTGTTTTTGTAGTTCTACTGCACTGCCATCCCACTGGGGATCATCAGTTCCTGCTTAGAAAGCTTAATGCTGTCTCTCAGGAGGTGTGCCCTTGGAAAATTTTGGTGTTATGTTCCTTTGAAGGTCCTCTTGTATCACCAGCATAGTGGGATTTCAGATTTCTTTTCCATTGACAAATTTAAAAATCAACATCTACTCAAATTTCTGGGACTGAACAAATATATTGAACCTTTATAAAACAAGAGGAAAGAATTAAGAATAAATGTAACCCTACTATAATTTTTCTTGCCTGTTTTTTACCTACAGCTCTTAAAGTTTTTGGTATTTACCAAACTAAAGATGTTACATGTGAAAAGATAACTGCCAGCTGAGTTCAATAGCCTTTTGCCAGAACAAATCCCCTGCTGTCTAAACGAGGAGTCTTCCATTTGATGCCACAGGTAGCACTCAGCATCACTTTGTAAGGTGGTAAGCTATTCTTTGTGCCCTCAGAAGGGGTTCTGCTTTCCTCCAGGATGGAAGGATTACCTGACAGATAGCCATGCAGGAACAAAACACACTGTATTATAAACTGTCCTACTTGGTGATAAATTGTTAGGGTCTATCTTTCTGCAGCATGTGAACCTTAGACTTTGTCTAATTTTGACACACATAGGAGGAATTTGCAACCAGGGGTGAAGCATACTTGTTGCTGTTCTTCATTGGTGATATTAATCTAAGAAATATACTCAACAGAAAAAACATGGTTTGGGGTGTATGCTGGTGGGAGATAATTAGTGCTGCACAATTCTCTGGCAAATCCAGGATCCCAGACATATAGCAGATAATACGTCAGAGGGGCAAAATGAAGGAAGACGTCCAATCTTTTGCCCCACTAAGGGCTGCTTACCTCTGAATCAGCCCAGTGCACAGGTCTGCAGACACAGGAAGTCATTTGGGTCCTGAGGACATCAGTTTTGTTACTTCACTTTCTCATCTTCCTCTAGCGGAGTTAGGCCTCTCTTTGTGGAGTAAGCTCTGTGAATTTACAACCAATAAAATTTGTTATAACATGAAATGGGAAATGGCTTCAGATGAAAAGTGCATTGTGGCCCTAATGTATTGAAACCATTTGTATTATCTACTGAAGAAAGCACTCACTCAACATCTGTGAATGCCTTTTATCACAGAACCACAGAATGGTCTGGGTTGGAAGGGATCTTACAGACCATCTCATTCCAACCCCACTGCCATGGGCAGGGACACCTTCCACTAGACCAGGGGGCCCAGAGCCCTATCCAAACTGGCCTTGAACACTTCCAGGGATAGGGCATCCACAGCTTCCCTGGACAGCCTGTTCCAGGGACGCACCATGCTCACAATAAGGAATTTCTTCCTGATGTTTAATCTAAACTTAGCCTCCTTCAGCTTAAGACTGTTCCCCTTTTCCCTATCACTAATGGACTAATCTCTAATTTCATATCACTTCGAAGTTCCAATAAAAATAACAAGTGTGCATATAGGTATTTCAAGCTTAGATCCTCTTGGTGAAACATGGCTTCAAATGAAAAGTCAGTTGTCACCCAAACAGAAAAGAGCTGCTTCAAAATTCTAATTTGGCTTTAAAATACAGGCAGTTAGAGAAAAAGTGTATGTCTGAGAGTGTTTTTCCAAAATAATGATTTAGCCTTTAGCTGGCATCTAAAAAACGTGGCCCAAAAACAATAGGAGAGGATTCCTGTATAGAGTTCAACCAAAAGTTGTCTAGAGCAAAATAATCTTCCAATTAGCTCTAGCTCTAAGTGTTTTGGTAGAATGTGGTCTATCTCTTAGGATATGCCAGGAACAGTCTGAAAGGATGTTATAGAAAGACTAGAGGCAGTATAACATGTCCATTATGAAACAATAACCTCTTGCTGTCTCCTAGAAACACAACTCACCAACTGAGTTTTGTCCTACTTTTAAAAAGGCCTTTAATAAAATGTAATGATAAAAATGTGACAACGTGTGACAGTACTTGAGAGAACAAGGTAGAATGCCCACTAGCACGTAGCTTTTAGGCATGTCAATATTTTATTCTTGCAAATATTTAACAGATTGTGTCTATCCAAAAGCTGGAAATGAAAAGGTAGGGGAGTGAACACAGCAGTGTGTGCAGAACAACAAAACAAGATAAAATATATGCCCTGTATCTCAGTCAAATATATAAGAACATTTAAGCAAATCTGCAAGATATTATGGGAGAGAAAGCAGGCTGTAAATGGCTGATAATTGCAAGTTGCTGTTAATTAGCAGAATTGTCTCTTTATTCCCGATTTTCATTATTTTGGCAGACAATTAGTTTTGCTTATACTTACTCTGTGTTAGACAAGTGAAAAGAACAGAGAAGAAATGTCTTTGAGAATAAGCAGGGCAAACTGCATCACGTTTTCTCTGTTTCCCTGCTTCCGAAAATCTTGTGTTGTGACAAAACACCTTTCTCCCATAACAGGACACTCAGATGAGGAGCCCTTATAGAAGTTGACTAAAGAAAAAAGACCCCACATTTTCTTTCTTATATTGAAGCTGTTACCAACGTGATGAGAAAATGAGAAATACTTTGACCCCAATTCTGACTACTGACAAAGGCACCCAAAAGAAGACTGTGACATCCCAAAGTCTACCCCACTCATCACAGTATGTCCATGAAGTCCAGTGGGTCAGGCAGACATCCCTGGAGTAGATCTGCCACTGGTGATTCACTCGCTCTCCTGCAGTTGCAATAGATCTGTACACTGAAGAAGGATCATAAACCTGGCAAACCAGTGAGAGGGACTGGTGACTGTCACCATCAAAGAAGAGAAAAAATGAACTCATAGAGACCTCAGAACTTCAGAGAAACTTATAATAAGATTCAGAAGGTGTGTGTGGAAGCCCCAGATGTATAGCTGATACGGTTATGCTGTGTGGGCTTAGGTTACAGCTTGAATTCAACAAATCTTGCTGATGATAAAGATTTTTTTTGAAAATGGTTAAGTCATTTTGGATGTATTTTCAAAACTGTTAATACTATAGGTAAAAGCAGGCACTGACTCAGTTACTTCTTCCATATTTTTTGTACTGTTCTATCCTGGTGTGAAGACAGAATCACCCTGGGTTTTCATTTTCCTCATATTATTGACATCATTGTGATAAAATAAAATAATCTGTTATGGTGAATGCTTGCAAAAAGGTGATGAGAATTGAAGTTAAAGAACAGAAGAGAACTCCTTTGGGATTCTAATTCTAAAGACACTGCCACAGACAAGGTCTCTTTAATATGTTTCAAAGAATATTTTCTTGTTATTTCCTTCCTCTTTGTATCAGTTGAGCTATTTGTGTAGCTTACTTTGAAGTGAAATACTGACCAAGTGGAAACCAAGTCCACAGCAGCGGGACAGCCATAGCTGGATAGATCATGTATCATGAGAAAGGTTAATGAAATTTCTCCACTTTCTTAACTGAAAGGGCAGCCTGTTTTTAAGCAGGGAGATAATGAAATTTAAGCAGGGAAACATGAAATGAAGGGTGAAGAAAGCGATAATAACTTCTGTAAAAATCCTGTTCTTAGAACTTAATTTCTTGTCAGGTACAAAACCCAGGTTGGGATGCCATGAGATAGAGGAGCAACACAGTGGGTGGAAGACAGGGCTTCCTAGCAATGCAGGCACTGCCAAATTTGCTTCTTGGGGAAGAGCAGAAAATAACTCAATCTGATGCCTTCAGCAGAGCAGCAAAGGTAGCTTTGACCCAACAGAGGGGAGAAGGCTGACAGGGTCAGTATAGGCTGAAGTACCCATACTGCATGTAAGAGCATATCTTTAAATCCTCACAGGATTTCTCTGCCAGACCACACAGTCACCCTTCCCAAACACATTGGAAACTGCTTTTCTACATCTGCTTACCACTTTGTTCCTCCCACAGGTGTTCCATGACCTCCTGACACCCTGAACCTCCCAGGCAGCTTCTGTGAGCACTGGCTGAGAGGAAGCTGACACCCCTGTTTGCACTGAGACAGGGCACAGGAAGTTCTGGGCTGGCATGGGAAATGGCACCCATGCTACAGGGAGCAGAGAAACAAAAGCCAGGACAATACCTGGGTTTCATGTGTCTCCTGCCATCCTGGGCCTTGACAATGGGGTAGAGCACTTGAGATTATGGGAGCAACCATCAGGTCTGGATTCCCCAGTGCAGCACACACTGCTTTTGTGGCAGTCTCCCACTCCTGCTGGGAGGGCAAAATAGGCAGTCCAAGGCATCTGCCTCCTCTGCTTGCATTTCATCTCACCCAACTGAGGAGCTTTCTAAGAAGCAACCTCGAAGATAGAGGGTGTTTAGGAAATGAAACATCAGTTTGAAACTCTAGGATTGGTGTGGGAACCAATGAGGACTGAAATAACAGAGGAAGTAAACGGTAGTTTGGGAGGACAAGCACAAGAGGAACATGCTGCAGGGTCATCCTCAAATGGTGCAAAAAGGCAGGAAGATCTTGCAATCTTGCAATACATTTTGATCTATGTATAGAAGTATCTTAGACAAATGGCCTCTATAGTGATCATTATTGTCTTTCCTTTCATGAAAAACATCTTGTTTCTGAACATACACTTCTCTCTTGGAGAACTGAACATACTGGACTTATTTGTAGTGAACACAAAAGTGATTTATTTTCCCCCCTAAATTTAAATTTTTGCAGGCTGTAGCATGTTTTTCTCAGAATACTTTTTCAGACAAACACAACCTAAACTATGCTGCCAAGTGTTACAGTAAATCCTAGGCAATGTTTGACAGAGGAAAAGTCTGAAATGAAAGAGAAGATCTCAGGAGGTGTGCCTAATGACCTTTGCCAGCACTTGACTACATCATCTCTCTCAAGGGAGCTGTGTGCTTAGTTCTGTGCCCTGCCCAGCATGTGAGAGTGTGTCTTCTCTGGGGCATAACCCCAGTGGCAATACTCATACCCTGCCAATATGCCTAGCTGGGAACAAGAAGTTCCAGGAAAGAGTGGAGTTACTTTAACTGTCTTTTAGACTGATTGACTAATTTGATGAGCTTTATGAATAATCAGAGACAAAGCCTTTTGCAAAGTTTTGCCTGAAAGATATAATGATGTTCTTTTAAAATGATATGTCAATGGATAACAGGTCTCATAATAATTTTAGGAAATGAATTTAAGCCAAACGACCATTTTAGCAGAATTACTGTGGATTTGGAATGGACAGTCAATTACTTGCAAAATACTTCTTCAGAGATTAACACAGCATAAAAAAAAAGTATGAGTTTTAAAATATAGTGTAATTGCTGCTGGTATTCCTTTACTGTGGTCTATTAACCTAAAAGGAAATTAAGAGCTAATAGCTTTGAAACACTATGAAGCTAGTAAGATATAAGTGCAAGAATTGTAGTGTATAAAGAACAACTTCTAGAGCATAATAATTTGTCCTTGCTGCATCCTTGCCATGCAATTTATTTATAGACAATAAAATTAAAAATTGTTGCAACCAAAGTAAAATATAGCTGATAAAATTAAAATATTCCCCCCCATCATTGTTCTCTCTCTTTCTCTCTCTTTCTCTCTCTTTCTCTCTCTTTCTCTCTTTTTGAACCTTTGAAGTCTAACCAAGAGACACTGGCATATGTTACATACAATTGGCATTATTGTCTGTCAGTATTAATGTGTTGGGTTTGTGAGACCAAATTTTGGTAGCAGGGGGGCTACA
>VXAC01000237.1:1122201-1137589 GCA_013399225.1 Rhipidura dahli | reverse complement strand
CTCCTCCTCCTCCTCCTGCAACTACTACCCCTGCTGCTCCTGCTCCCCGCTCCGCCGGGCAGGGCAGCGCAGCGCCGGCCTCCGGGCAAGGTTCGGCCGCTCGGCCCTGGGGGCAGCCCGGGGGGCGNGATGAAAGGGATACAGGGAAAAGGGGAAAAGGATAGGGGATGAAAGGAATAGAGAGAGAGGGAAAAGGGGAAAAGGATAGGGGATGAAAGGGATACAGGGGAGAGGGAAAATGATAGAGGGAAGGGATATAAGGGATAAAGGGAAATAGAGCAAAGGAAAACGGGATAGAGGAAAGGGGACAAGGGTGATTAAAATGGGAAGGAGAAGGGATATGAGATAAAGGACACAGGGGAAGGGATTATAGAGAATACAGGGGATATAGGAGAGAGGAAAAGGGGATAGGGAAAGGTGATATAGCAAACACAGAGGGGATAGGAGAGAGGGATAGCGAGAGGGAAAGGATGGGGAAAATGAGAGGGGAAGTAGATGAGCAGAGGTAAGAGGAGTGGGAGAAGGGAAAGGAACAGGGACAGCGGACACGGATAGGGATAAGGTTAAGGTTAGGGACTAGGACAGGGAAAGAGACAGGGCACGGAGAAGGAGCGCGGTGTGAGGCGAGCCCGCCCCGCTGACNTCCCCGGTGCTGCTGGCGCTCCAAATAACATCTCCCTTTTCCCCTCTCCCGGCTGCAAGAAGGTGATGATGGCGTTGGGGACACTGTTGAGGAAGCCGCCGCCGCCGCCGGGCAGTTGTAGAGCCTTCTGGGGATGGCTGAATGCCGTGTTCAACAAGTAAGAGTGAGTCGCTGGTTAATAATTAACTATCAGATCCCTCAAATTTTCTGCGCGGTTTGTGGAGGAGAACAGTCAAGGCGCTGCAGAAAACGTTTTCTGTTATTAACAGTCCTCCTTTCCCCCCATACTGCACGTTGGTTGTTGGCAAGGAGTCATTCCGTACCTGCCAAAGCTGTGACCTCCCAGAGGAAGGTGTGTGTCCCGCCCCTTCCCTGGAACGGCCAAGGCAGGCTGGCTGCATGGATCCCATCCCTAAATCCTGGTCTTCTTTGACCCCAAAACTCACCTTAACCAGTAGCACAGTTTTCATCCTTCCTGACATGGAAGGAAACAATCAGGAGAGTTAAGTCCAGTTGTATTTATATTCTTTTTTTACCAAAAAGCATCTGCCGCTTAAGTTAAAAAACCTCACGCCAGACTAAGCACTGCACAATCCAAAAATTACCCGTAAACCATTTCCAGTAAAGCACAATCCTTACTTTTCTGACTGTGCACATAACCAGGTATTTGCTGTGGAGCTTTAGTGTTGTCCATGCAGGAACTGTGCCACGTTACAGCCACCCTGGGGTGCTCTCTGTGTCGTGCAGGGTGGACCACGAGCGCATCCGGGCCGTGGGCCCCGACCGGGCGGCATCGGAGTGGCTGCTGCGCTGCGGGGCCCTGGTGAGGTACCAGGGCTCTCCCAAGTGGCAGCAGGACTACAATGGGCTCCCCACGGGGCCCCTGGGCAAGTACAAGATCGAAGCCATCAATGCCACCGACTCCTGCATCATGTACAGAGGATTTGACTACCTGGGTAATGTACACGCTGAGATTGTTCTTAATGGTCCTCGTTTTAATTGCATCAAAATATCAATAATGGCACCATTTTCTCCTTCCTTAACAAGATATAAATAAATCTTTTTGGGGTTTTTTTTCCCCTTTAAAATGACTCTACAAATCTTTATCAGGTTTAGTTGGAGGTGTGGTATGAAGTGGAAAGACATTGGGCACTTCAGCCTTTACCTGAAGTGGCCATACCACTAAGGAAGTGCCACAAGTTTTCAATGAGTTTGTAGCAAAAAGCACTATAGATATTATTTTTATTCTGCACCACGTGATGACTTTGGTGCCTCTGAAGTCATAATTCTGCTCACTCTCCAGGCATTTATGATGTCTTTGGAGACAAAACAAAAAAGCAAGTTCTCAGTTTCTTACAAAATAAGAGATTAAACAAGTGTTTCAGGTCTTTAAATAACAGAAACCAAAATGGGGAGCAGGCTGTTTCATTTTTTCATAGCAGGGAACCCTGAATTTCCAGCATTAGCACGTTCCTATGTGACGGTCACAGTTTATTACCCAAAATTGTACAGGTTTTTTGTTACTTGCCCATTTCAAAGCTCTTAAAATCTTACCAAAATTATTCAAATCCTGAGGTTTTCCTATATCTGAAGTACCACAAAGGGACTTTGGTTATTCGTAGCCCCAGTGTATAAGGAAATGTGTTGCTGGGTGGTTTTAGGGGCAGTTATTAAACTGAGAACTTAACAAGCAGCACAGGTGGGTGCTGGAATTCTGAAGCAAATGCTCACGTTTGCCTTTGCAGATGGCCTGGAGCACGTTACAGATATCAGGCTGGAGAAGTGCATGTACATACAGGACGAGTGTCTGCAGAGGCTCAGCCAGACCAACAACCTCCAGAAGAGTCTCCAGCAGCTGAAGATCATTTCCTGTGGGAATGTCACAGACAAAGGCATCCTTGCACTCCACAGGCTGACGTACGTGAGCTGCCACAGCACCCTGCTCCGGGCTCTTAGGGACTGTGCTGGGTGGAAGGGCTGGAGGCTCACTGTTTCAGGGCTGTTTCAGACCTGTGGGGCTGTGGGGTGGCTGGGTTTGGCTCAAGAATAAGTAATTAATGATCACCTTGGCTTCTGTTCCTGACCCCTCTCCTGCAGCAGCTTTGCAGGACAGGATTTGACTGTGTCCTGTAGCTTGTAGTGCTTCCTCCACCTCACACCGCTTCCTGTCACGCCAGCCTCTTTGTGCCTCAGGCTCTCGGGGCAGACCTGGGTGCTCAGGAATGGGATGCAGTTGGATACTGCACCTACAAACCCCAAGCACCCACTTCAGAAACAAACTTCCAGTAGAACCAGTCACCATTTAAAATACTCAAAACAACTGCAGTAGAATAATTTCTCTAACTTCTCTGTCAGCAGTTCAATAGTAGTTGCCCACTTTCTTTTTAAATATTTACAGGAACCTTGAATATTTGTATCTGAGTGACCTTCCTGGGATCAGAGAGAAAGAAACGACCTTCCGTGTCCTTCAGCAGGCGCTTCCAAACCTGGAGCTGGAGCTGGATTTGGAGTAAACACAACAGCATGTAACTGAGATGTATGTGATTTCCTAGCATTTTTATCTTATGTTGCATAAATGAAGTTGTAGACACTGCTGTGTTCCCAGTGTGGAAGTAAGCCCAGCTTCCCCAGTCCAGCCTCAAAAGCTGTACATGACCTTTTAAGAAATTATGTAATTAAGTTTTATTAAGCTTAAACTCAGTGGTGGATCAACAACAGCCAAGGCAGGCCTGTGCACGTAGGCATCTGTTTCCTGTTTTTCTAGGAAGCTCTGAATACCTCAGTTAGAAGTTTTCAGTATTTCATTGCACAGAAACAAAGTGCTGAGTGGTAGTGGGGGGAATGTCGGGGTGTGTGTGGTCGGTGTGTGGTGTTGGTGCTGTTCCCTCTGGGAGAATCTCACCCAATTGGTGGGTGCTGATTTAATAAAAGGTTATGGGTCTTTTTTGTGTTCTTCACACTTGGAGTTTTGTTTGGTTTAAAAGGAATGATCTACAGGCAGGCAGGGTCACCTCCTCAGGAGCAGTGAGCTGCTGAAGGGAACACAGCTGCTTGTGCAGCTCTTGGATGCAGCCTTGAGCATGTTTTTGCTGTGTGCTGACATGGACTAAAGCAGTTCTGTGCAGCTGTGGAGTTGTATCCTCATAACTCCTGATAAATAAAAGTCACTGAGAATTGCTGAGGTTGGAAAATCCCTCTGAGATCATGGAGTCCAGCTGTTCCCCCAGCACTGCCAAGGCCACCACTGCCCCGTGTCCCCAAGTGCCACATCCACACAGCTTTTAAATCCCTTCAGGGATGGGGACTCCACCACTGCCCTGGGCAGCTCTGCCAGGGCTGGACAGCCCTTTCCATGAAGAATTTTCCCCGATACCAACTTAAACCTTCTCTGGTGCAGTTTGAGGCTGTTCCCTCTCCTCCTGTCCCTGTTCCCTGGGAGCAGAGCCCGACCCCCCCCCGGCTGCCCCTCCTGTCAGGGAGCTGTGCAGAGCCACAAGGTCCCCCCTGAGCCTCCTTTGCTCCAGGCTGAGCCCCTTTCCCAGCTCCCTCAGCTGCTCCTGGGGCTCCATTCCCTTCCCAGCTCCGTTCCCTTCCCTGGACATGCTCCAGCCCCTCCATGTCTTTCCTGTGAGAGACTCAAAACTGCCCCCAGGATGGGAGGTGGGGCCTCACCAATGCCCAGCACAGAAAGAATGGCTCAACCTTGGGGAGAACACAGCATTTTTAGTCAAATCTCTGGTTTTGGTGGTATGGAGGGGCAAAAGGCAATGACTCCAAGCAATCAGATGCACAGTGCTATCTCAGACATGGTTTTCCATGTGTAAGGAAACAAAAGGCCAACAGGCACACACACAACATGGCATCTGTCCCACCGACAGGGCTTTTACTGCTGTGGAACACAAAATGTACTGGGAAAACATTTTTGCTCTAAGTGTGAGTAAAAAGAGGATGCTCCTTGCCCAGTAGAAAAATTTATATAATAAAATACCTCCAGTCAGTTGGAAAAAGAAGCTACATTTCTTTTATTCAAAATCAACACAATATTAATTCTGAGATTCCACAAATCCCAGTTGTTCTAAAACAAACACTTAGGTAGAATTCCTGCCTGTGTCTGGCCAATGTTATAAATTACATTCATGATTAGTTTTGATAAAAACATTTTTGTAACTACAAGCAAGTGCCTTCACTCTTGTCAGAAGGAGAATTCAAGGAGGAAACTTGCAGGAGAAGCTCTGGAAAGACTAAAGAAACAACAGGGTTATGGTTGCTCTGTTCTCCTGGGTGCAGAGCTTGTGAAGCCACTGCCAGCACTTTGAAACCTCAGACCCCTGTAAGTGCAGGAGGGAGCCAGGTGTATCTCTGGAGCTGAAAACTCCCTGGAGCTGCCAGGCAGCCCCTCTCAGCCTGGGCTGCACCAACACCTCTTCCACCCCATCAGCAGCATGGTCACAGCTCCTCACAGAGCAGGGACTTGTTCCCGGGCTAAAGCGGGAGGGACTGATGTATTTGGCAAGGCTGAGTTCTCCTGCCAAGTCTGAAATGGGGGTGACAGAGAGGCCAGAGTTTTAACATTCACATGTTAGCACTGGGTTGGGGTAATCCTGAACCAGGGGCAATCAGCAGTTAAAGAAAAATATATTTGCTTTTGTACACAGAACACTAAGATGAGCTTGGAGTTCTTTCTGCATCACTTCCTCCATCAGTGGCCCAGAGTAGAGGACAGACCACTCTACATGTTGTAACCTTTAGTAATTTAGTTTTCCACTGTGTATCCTCTATTTATAAATCCCAGATAACTTTGAACAACTGAGTTTTGATCTTCCCCCTGGTCAGATGTTTGGGAAGTAGTACTTTGATTTCCTGATCTTGCAGCAGTTCTTCTTGCTGTCCAGAGCTGGGAGAATGATGCTGCTGGTCAGCTGAGGCAGGTGCTGTAACTAAAGGAAAAGTTACACTGTGTGTATTTGTTTGGAATGGGAATAAAGCACTCATTTCCTTTTTCACTTGGAATATGAGCTATAAACTATTCCTACTGTAATCAGGTACTTTCCAAGCTAAGATTCTGGGCTTTTATGACTGGACTGCAACTAGAACAACTTATTAAACAATTTCATTAGGCAAGAAAAATATCCCAGGTCATAGAAATGGCAGAGGCAAACCCCTTTGACCCAGGAACTGACACCCTGTATCAGTTCTCCATCCCTCACTTCCAACTTCCCTGCCTGTTCCCAAGTCAGCATTACAGCTGCTGTGGGGAATGTTGCTCACAGGAGTAAAGAACTGTGGAACGAGTTGCATTGTGAGGCTGGATTTGGGGACTTGGGATGGAGTCTGAAAAAGCCAGAGCAGCAGGGAGAGACTTTTGCTTGGCAACTCCACCTGCAGGAACACCCAGTGCATGGGGTAACTTGTGGAACTGAGCATGAGATCATGTCCCATGAGCAGTTACAAACAAGTGGTGTTTATTCTATCTCCATAATTCAGGATGAAAAAGCACCAGAGTATTCAAAATTAAACCAGCCACATGAGTGTTTCCAGTTTGTTCAGCCCTCCTGCTGCTCTTTGTCAGGAATGCACATTCCAGGATGAACCTTATCGTGCACAGGGCTGTGCTGTTTATCCCCAGTGCCCCATGGAGCTGCAGTGCAAAATCCAATTTGTATGAGTTACTCTTTAGCCAGGGGGTTTGTTTTCTTCTCAGGATAAAACCAAGACCAGTCCAACACCCTCAGCTGCCAGCACAGCCCACCCCTGAAGCCAACAAATGAACCAGCCCCCCTCCCTTAGGCATGGAATGTTAAATAGTATGGAAACCTTACCCCTGGCATGTGCTTCCGAGTCAGCCTGGCTGGTTTCCGAGTGCTTTTTTCATGTTCTTTCCCCAGCTCTGCTGCCTCCCTAAAGCTGTCAAAATAGGGGTGCTGCAGCAGCTGCTCACAGGTCTGCCTCTCTGCAGGGTCCATCCGAAGGCAGCCCTTAGCAAAGATGGAGCATCACACAAAACACTCATTATGTGGGTCTGCACAACTCCATCTGCTCCCCACAGCCAGTGAGTATTCCCACAGGTACACGTGTTAATAATTTTTTTAATGAATTCTAAGAGTGGCTTTTCAGAGTCAGCACAAAGCTTGAGAAGCAGCTAATTACCCAACAATTGCAAAAATTAATCATGGAATGGTTTGGGTTGGAAGGGACCTTAAAGATCATCTCATTCCACCCTCCTGCCCTGGGCAGAGACACCTTCCACTGTGGCAGGTTGCTCCAAGCCCTGTCCAACCTGGCCTTGGACACTTCCATGGATGGGGAGTCCACAATTGTAGTAGGAATTGTGGCTCAAGGAACAGGTGCAGACACACTGGGTAGCAAACCAGCTCTGTTTTTCCATGACTCTGATAACTCAGTCCCAAACTTTCACACCAGATGACATTTGTTTATCTCAGTGCAGGGCTCCTCCACAAGCTGAGAGTTTTCTTACCTTCATGAGAGACAGAGCAGAGTATGAAATATTGGGGAATTTCATTTCCAATGGCTCCTGGAGGGGAAAAAAAACAGTGAGTGGACTCATATTAGCAAACTTTTCATTCATCAGGGTAGCAAGACCCAGCTTTCCACAGGAACATGACCTGTTCCTCACAAAATGCCTCCATCACTCCACGTGCTCAGAGGCCTGGCATCACCAAGGATGGGCCACCAGAAATGGGGGAAAGCAGCAGAGACTAAACATTTTTTGACTGCTTTTACACAGGCTGTAAGTTAAAATGTCATGAGAGGTTCAGCTACCTCCAAATAATATTCTGGTGCACACTGGTAAAGTAGAGGATAAAGCTTTTGGATAGGGAAAAAATGCTGCACAGCAAAGGACTGGGCAAGCTGGGGAAGGCAGGGAAGTGCAGCTGGAGGCAGCTCTTACCATGCTCTCTGGGTCTGGAATTCTTACCCCACTGAAGAACTGGTTGGTGCTGAACACTTGCTGGTGTCTGGGAATGAGATCCCCTTCAACCAAGAATTAAAAAAAAAAAGAAAAAAAAATAATCTGGATTAATTAGCTTATTTTTTCAGCATTGAACAAGGCTGCATTGAACAAGGTTATATTCTCTAATGAGGCTGATGCCATCCAAGAGAACATCTGAAGAGGTGGAATAGCACCAAGTGAGCCAAGGCTCAAAGTTCTTTTGTGACAGTTAATATCCATTTTGGCTATCAGTGATCCCACACCCGCGTGACTGTGCTGAAGGAAAGGCAGGGCCACAAGCATTCCAGCTTCAGGAAAATTTAACTCCTTTTGGGTAAAATTCTCTTTGGACACTCCTGAGGGTGCTGTATAGGAAAGAGCTGGAACACAGCCCCACTTGAACCTGCTGCAGCTTTTCCCCAAGGCAGCGTTTTTGAAGCTTAGAGCAGCTCAGAGCAAGGAAAATGTTAAAACCATAGCAAAGGAGCCAGTACAATTCCAACCCCCATAATGTCAGTGCTTCAACCAAGGAGCTTTGCTCTGTGAACACTGCCTCAGTCCAGCACCTGGATCCAACAATCCAACGGAATCTCTTCTGGCTGAAACCCTATCATTAAAAATAAATTAGAACTGCCTAACACTGGCATTAATGAATTTTGGAGGATGAAGCAATCAGTGATGTTCCAGCTAAGGAGCTTATCTGTTTAAAGCCATTAGCTACCTTTGTAGTTCTATAAACTACTCAGTTAAAATTGCAACTCTCTGTTCATTCCAGCTAATTTCAATTAAAAGTGGGGAGTTGTTCCTTGTCACCCAAGAAATCAGATGTTACACACCAAAATTGAAAAGAATCAATGGGACTGGATTAGTTTAAGTGTTATGGGGGATAATGGCTCTTTTATTTAACAATTACATACAGAGTGGCTCCTAAAATTCCTTGATGAATAACAACGAACACGTGGAACAGACAAGCTGTGATGTTCACACTCCCCTTCCCAGGCACACAGCCATCAACAGGCACTGACAACACCTCTGAGACCTCCAAAGCCGGGATTAACTGAATCCAACTGTTCACTGACCACTTTGCTTGGTACCAAACCCTGAAAAACACCTGCATCTTCCAAACCTGTATGGAAAGCATTCCTGGTCCTTTCTGATACAGGTGCCTCATTTATTTTGTCTCTGTGGAGACAGCTGAAGAAGTTCCTGTGCTCCCCCATCCCAGCAGTCACCACGAGGGACTAGGAGGGACATCCAGTGGCCACCAAAGACATCCCACATCTTTCCTAATTTACCCAACATCAGACCCAGCTTCCCAGAGAGAGTTGAGGGATGGTTCCAGGCAACCTGCAGGCAATGATCCTGCTTCCTCCTCCACTGGGAGCCTGTTAGCACATATACATCAGGCCAGGAAAACCCAGCTCCTTTTTAAGGACAGGAACACCTCAAATAAACCAGCACCTTCTAAAGGGAGACATCTGCTAGGTAAATCCCCCCCTGGCTGCTCCCCATTCCCACCAGAGAGGGCATCCCTCCCGGGCAGGCTCTGATCCTGCCGGAGGCGTGGCTGCAGGGGGACACTCACCCAGCGTTCTGCGGATGAGGTACAGCTGGTCCGCGTCCGACTTGCCCGGCCACAGCGGCGCCCCGGAGAGCAGCTCGGCGAAGACGCAGCCGATGGCCCACACATCCACGGGAGGGCCGTACTGCGTGTCCCCCACCAGCAGCTCCGGGGAGCGGTACCACCTGGTGGCCACGTAGTCCGTGTAGTAGTCACTGGGACCAGCTGGGTCGGGGTCAGGGGAGAGAGACACAAACGGGAATGTGGGATCAGAGCGATGCACACCAGCCCTCGTCACTTGTCGCATGCTGGGGCACCTCCTGGGCAGGCCAGAGCTGCAGGAGCAGGGTGAGTCACTGGCCACTAGCAGAACCCAACTCTGAAAACATTCAGGATCTGGCAAAAAGCAAGACCATGTTTTCCTTCAAATGAAAATGTGCAGAGCTCCACAGCAGGGCCCTGCAGCAACCAGTGGGCAGTTCTCAAAGCCCATGTGATTTGTCTGAAGAGGAGCTAAAAAAATACCAGATTAGGGGGTTTATTTACAACGGAAAATGTGAAGCCATTGTTTGCAGAGGCAGCCAGAGGGGCTCTTCCTGCCAGGGAGCTCCAGCTGTGTCTCCAGCTCTGCATAAACAACGGCTGGGCAGCTCCAAGACGCCCAAGGCCGACTTCCATCTCCCAGTGCCAGCACCCCCAGCGACTCAGCCACCCCAGCAGGGAGCTCAGCTTGTTTACAGATGTCACCTCGGTGTCTGGGCTCCCTCCCCGGAAGGTTTGGGAATCTCTACCCAGCTTTTAGCAGAGCTTCCCTGGGAAAGCACACAGCCTTGTCTATAGGATGATTTGCAGTGCATCAGACACAGAGGAGTGTTGGGATGGCTCATCCTACACTCCGTGTACATAAAGAGTCAGCACTCACTCAGTATTCGAGCAAATCCAAAGTCACAGAGTTTGATGACTGAGTGCTTTGTTATCAGGATGTTTTCTGGCTTCACATCCCGGTGGATGCACTGGAGGCAGAAAAAAAAGCAAGGTTAGAAGTATTTAACCTGGCCCTCAGAGAAATTCAGCCACACTCCCCTCACACAATGTGCCAAACAATTATTCCTGCTGCAAGAGAAGATGGGAGGATTTCTGCACAGCAGGACAATTACCTGTCCATAGCCCCCCTTTGTGAAGAGACACTGTGCAGGCTCCCAGCTTCAGCTGCCAGCTCTGTGTCACCTGGAGAACACACAGTCAGCTCCCTGAACCCCCTGGGAAGCTCCTGGGAAGCTCCTGGTGAATGATTTTGCTAGCAAAGCTCAGTAAGATCTCTGCTCAGCACAGGTGAGAGACAACCAGAACTGTGTCCAGCTTTGGGATCCTCTGTAGAGGGAAGATGTGACTCTGGTGAAGGCCACTGAAATTTAAGGGATTGGGGTGTCTGATATCCAAGGAGAGGATGAGGGAACTGGCACCATCGGGAAAAGGCTCTGGGGAAAACTCTTCAGTGTGCATTAATACCTGATGGGAAGGAGTAAAGGAGACTGAGCCAGGCTGTTCTTGGTGGTACAGTGAAAGGACAGAGCCCATGGGCACAACTGAACACACAGGAAATTCCATTGAAACCTAAGCAATTTATTTTATCTTTTTTTACTGAGAGCATGGCCGGACACCCAGACAGATTGTCCAGAGAGTCTGTGGAGCCTCCAGCCTTGGAGATACTGAAATCCTGACTGGAAAAGTTTCTGAACAGCCTGTTCTAGCTGAGCCTGCCTGACTGGGAGGGTTGGATGAGAAGACCTCCAGAGGGTCCTTCTGACATCAGCAATTCTGTGATTCTTTGGAGGTGACCTTGTCCTTTACAACAACTGAATTTGGGCTTGGCAAGGAATTTCTGCTGATCAAACTAACAAAGACCTTTATTTCTTTTGCTCTACTCAACTCACTGGGGTCTCACTCACGTTGTCCCTCTCCCATCATCACCTCAGAGCAAACACCTTGGACTTTCCTCGCCAAGCTGGTGGTAAATTATTGTGTCTCCTCCTGAGGACTGAAATGCTGCTTATTAAACCACTGTCACGGAGTTCCAGAAAGGGTAGCTGCATAAAACCTCATTACCTGTGATCTACAGCAGGTCAGGCTGCAGCATCTTTTTGTTCTCTCTGCTCTCAAACTCCATTAAATCTTCCAGACTGAGCAGGGGAACAGAAAAAAGATGCAAACCAACAAATCTTGGAAGCAGGAGAGACCTGTGGCCAAGTTCCTGTTGCTCAACTGGACATAATTCTTTCAGCAAAGACAAAACATCCATTCCAGGGCCATCTCCTGCTCCACTCTTAAATCTCAAATGTTGGCAAATGAACAAAGACAATTATAGCTAAGTTTGCCTAAAGAGCTTCTTCAAAAGGCTCCTTCTCCTTCCCTGTTTCTGAAAATGTTCCCACTAAAGCATCTGTCATGTACACAACTCGTGTCTCCCTCCAGAGAGCAAAGGAGGGGTTGTAAAATGGGTTTACTGTGTCTGAGTTTTGAAATCTTTTCACTGGTGCCACGATTCAACCCCATGACAGTCAACTGAAGGACTTTCTGTGAAATCAGCAGCAGTTTGCTCAGGTCCCAGCTGATGAGCTGCTAAGGCAGGTTCCTAAAGGTCAGCAGTAGTGCAGGGCCCAGGGATCACACAAGGATACATTCCCATTCCTCCTGGAAGCTTGTCTAAGGTCATTAGAGCAAATAATTCCTTGACAGCCAACCCAAGGGGCCCGTGTGACAGTGAAGGCAGCTGTTGTGGGTATACACCAACATTTCAGATGTGTTTCCTGTTGAAAACAGGAAAATCCCCCTGACTCTATCCCATGAAAGCTCTGGAATCAGGAAAATGCCAACAGAACCCCCCTCTCCTCCAAGGCCACGTTCCAGCAATCGTTAGTGCTGGTCAGGGCACTCACATTGTGTTTATGGCAGAAGTTCACAGCCTGCAGGGTCTGCCAGGTTATGCTCTTCACCAGGTACTCTGGCACCCTGTTGGAGAAAACACAGCTGTATTTTGGCCATTAACAGTAACTCCACTATTGCAGGGAAAATGAGTGCTGACATTGCACAGGGATCTCTCAGCAAAATCATCAGGGAAACCAGGAAACACTTCCAGTCAGTGCTACAGGACCCGAGGGTTTATGGCAGCTGAAGTGTGACTGTGTCTGGTACCACGGTCACAGCCAGCATGGGCTGCCACTGTGACCACACAGCAAAGCAAGTCCATATCAGATCCTGTCCTGTGGCTGTGTTTAGCATCCACCATTCCTGGCAGTCCTGAAATGCCAGCAGGAATTTCTCCCTCAGCAATTCTCAGGGCTGGAACTGTTTGGAGTATCCATGGTATAGATAAATGGAATGCTGCCGTGGCACGGATTGTCCAGAGTGGAAAGGTGAAAAATGGGCCAGGGAAGGGTGTTCAGACAAGAATATAAAGTTCTGCTTTGGTCTGGATCCCCCTCCTTCCCTCCCTCGGCTGGCAAACACCTCCCAGGTCCCTCTCCTTTCTTTCAGTTACTGGGCAACAGTCCTTAAACTTCCTTGGCTGTCTGTAATGATCTTCAACAACCCCAGGAAAGGCAGAGGTGAAAATCTTGGCATTTTCAAACTCAAACACAATTTTATTTCACGTGTTTAATGCTGAAAAGTTTCTGATTCATAATGAAGAAGAAAAACTACCCAAAAAATTAACCAAAATAATGCAAGCCTGGGTTTTTCTTTCAAGCCTGGCTTTCACTTTGTGCTGTCAGTGGGACACTGACACTCTGCTGACACTGCTGTGGCAACTCTTGAGATTCCTTGCAGCAGATCCCAGAATGACGGGAGTGCTGCTCTGACAGCTTGAAAAGGGGATGGAGTTGGTCAAATGAGCTGGAAACAGCACATGCCCACCCATCTTAACTTGACCACAAAGACTTGACCATCTGCCCTAACAAAGCTGAAGAGCAGAGCATGCAGCCAGCTGTCACATGTTCCTTCACGCTGGAGTTGTTCTGATGAATAGTAAGCAAATGGGAAGCATTTCCTTCAAAGAGAGTTATCCACCTCCTCTTCAGATTCCAGGTGAACAGGTTCAAAGAGGGCGACAGCTGCTCCCCAGCTCACAAAGCCACGTGCTACCAGCACGCTCCATTCTCCTGGAGCTCCTCATCGGGGAGCAAGGGAAAAAATAACAGGCTCTTGTTTACTCAACCCCCAACCAGCCTCCCGAAGGCAATTCGCTTAGCCCCAGGCCTGTGAAGTGATTTACGGACTTCTGCTTAGCATTTCCACAGCACCAAGGCGCTGTAGATAATTAGGGACAATGTATTTAGTGGGAGTGTCGTTTACAAGGTGTGGACAAAACAAAGGAATTTTTGCAGAGGGGTGCAGGCACAGCTCCGGGGAACTCCTCCTCACTCTGGAGGGCTGAAAGTGTTTAGAAGTGTAGATGGAGCACTTGGGGAAAATGGTTTAATGGTGAACATGGCAGTGCTGGATTAACAGTTGGACTCGATGGTCTCAGAGTTGTTTCCAATCTAAACAACTTTACGAGGCTCCGATTCTGTATTTGGGTGCCCACTGACCCTGCCCCAGTGCCCCCAGTGATGGGAGCAGTGGAAGGAGCAGGACACAAGCTGCTCCCAAGCCCTGGGTTTCGCTGCTCCCCCGCCAGCCACAGCTCTCCCAAATGCTCGGCTCAGCGCTCCCGTCTCCCTGGTGAGCGGGGCCAGGAGGGAACAAGGCTCCTACGCCATTCCTGTGCGTGTCACTGCCAAACCACAGTAACAGAGACAGTCCTGGGCACTGGGCTGAGAAACCTCTCCTGTAATTAATGAAATTCCTCTGCAAGGCCACAGGGCAGCAGCGAGGCGGACCCCCCGGCCCCTGTGCTCAGAGCTGCCAGGGGACAGGGGCCACTCACCCGCGGGGGTGCTTGTCCAGCTCCTGCAGCACCGTGTGCTCGCAGTACTCGAACACCAGGTGCAGCCTCCGCTTCCTCCTGAACACCTCCAGCAGGTTCACCAGGTTGGGGTGTTTGAGTTGCTGCAACACAAAGGGGGGATGGACTGGTCAGGAACTGCACAGGGTGAAGGTGTGGGGGACAGATTTCCAGGGTCACAGTTCCTTAAGCTGAATCCTTTCTACAAGCACAGCACGAGGTGAAGCACAGCTCAGCTACAGCTCAGCCTCTGGATACTTCTTTTGGGGGCTGACCTAAATGGGTGGGCAACAAGCTCTTCCCAGTATTTCATCTAACCCTGCCCTCTGGCAGTGGGAAGCCATTAACCCTTGTTCTTGGATACTGGAAAGGAATGTAGGGTTGCTGGCTGGGAGGGTGGGCAGGCCCTGGCACAGGGTGCCCAGAGCAGCTGGGGCTGCCCCTGGATCCCTGGAAGTGTCCAAGGCCAGGTTGGATGGGGCTTGGAGCAGCCTGGGATAGTGGAAGGTGTCCCTGCCAATGGTAGGAGGTGGAATGGGATGACCTTTGGAATCCCTTCCAGCCCAAACCATTCTGGGATCTATGGTTTCAAGACTCTGCAAACTCCCACTCCACCTCCCTTGGCTCCTGGCCACAAAAATCCCTTTGTCTGCAAGGTGTTTACTGTGCAGAAAAATAATTTATCAGGCCCATCATTTTTTACTGATGAAACCCAATCTCACTCCATCTCTGACCAAAAGGAGTTACCTAAGCCAGGAAGTGCCTCAACAAACAAACAAACAAACTGTTGCTATTTACAGAGAAAAAGCTGAAAAGAGCCAAGCAGGTCTGCACTTGTTAAAACCAACAGTGCCCCAACACAGATCCTGCTGTGCCTGGCTGCGGTGGCTTTGGATCCTTAAGGATAATGCAGTTCCCAGCTGCTTCACAAGGGGCTTCTGCCATGATTATTTTCTTTTTCAGATTTTTAATACCACTTAAATCTTAATGTCTCTCTAGCACTGTTTACTGAAATGATATAGCTACATGTCCCGTGTTTACGTTGGAAAAAAACTTTGGTTGCTTCTCCCCAAAATCTAACTGAAAAGTAATTATGCTTTTTTTCCTAGATGATTTTTTTTCCTAGGATAGCAGGTGTACAAATCATGAACACCCTGGAAAAAGTGCAAAGGGAATAGTTCCCATTTCTTGGAACACACAGCTGAGGGTACTGTGTGCCATCCCCCTGCAGCAAGTTAGTAACAAATAATAGGATTTTTTTTTTTTTTTTACACAACACATTCTTAAAGA